>JAOTQR010119081.1:0-24269 GCA_025774065.1 Solanum ossicruentum | reverse complement strand
TCTTAAATCAAAATAATACTTTAATATTTCTATATATCACATTTTTTTTCTACATACAAAAATATTAATTTTAAAATATCATATATTTTATTTTGTGCGTACTTTACAATTAGTTATATGACAATCTATTCAATTTTATCCCAATTTGTTCAATTCATAACCTTTTCTATCAAATTCATTTTAATTCTAGTCGATTTCTTGAAAATTATTTCAATTTTAGTCAATTCTTTATGATTTATTTCAAATCTAGTCTGAATTGGATTAATTTGTGACCTAATTTTAAATGCCCAAATCAATTTCATCAAATTAAATCCGAATACCCATATCTTGATCCAAAATCCGACCCATTCGATCAAGAACTAATCTTGACCGTCCATCCAAATTTATCCAACGTCCCCAATTTAATCTCCATTATTTTCCACGTTAACCTATCAATACCCTAAAACCCTTATTCATTTCCATTTTACCCTTTCTCATCTTCACCAGCCGCCTCCCATCTCTCTTCCCTTGTCCCCATCTCGCGGGACCACCATGACCAGCAACCCTCTTTCTCCCCTCCTTCATGCTCCTCTATCACTGACCCATCGGAAAACCTCTACTCAAACATCGCCCCTCCCACCAGCCACTCCGGCGAATCAAACCCGAAGCCCCATCGCCCCCTTTTCCTCTCTCCTAGCGAAAACCCATCAGAAAAACCCCAAAACCCACCCCTTTTCCCATGCAACAGCCCTCTCGCCAGACGCGTCACCCTTCTCCATCCACCTAGCCGCTAACCTCACCCATTGAAAACAACCAACGACCCAACCCACCGTAAAATCGACATGCAGCGACCAAAGTGATCCCTAGCGAAGCTCGACTCCGGCCAACAATGGATGGAAACGTGGCAGTCACGACAGACATCTACTTTAAGTTCAATTCGATCATAAACGATACAGAGTGTTGTTGATTCGTTATCTGGTTTGATCGTTTTACTCACTTATTGTTTATGTTTCATTCTCATTAAGTTTGGATTTGAATTTGAGCAATTGTGAGTTCGATATATTGCTATTAGTAGGATAAATAGGGGAGGGCGATCGGGCTCGATGAGATTCCGATAGACTTTTGGAATAACATGGTCAAGGATGGCATAGAGTGGTTGACTAGACTGTTCAATGTTGTTATGAAGACTGCCAAAATGCCTGATGAATGGAGGAGGAGTATAATGGTTCCATTGTACAAGAATAAGGGAGATATTCAAAACTATAATAGTTATAGGGGTATCAAGTTGTTAAGCCACACGATGAAGGTCTGAGAGAGAGTAGTAGAGATGAGGGTGCGAAGAGTAGTATCTATCTCGGAGAATTAGTTTGGATCCATGCCGGGGTGGTTGACTACTCAAGCAATTCATCTTGTTCGAAGGTTAGTGGAGAAATATAGGGAAAGAAAAAAGGAACTTCATATGGTGTTCATTGATCTCGAGAAGGCATATGACAAAGTACCAAGGGATGTCTTATGGAGGTGTCTAGAGGTGAAAGGTGTCCCAATAACATATATCAGGGCGATTAAGGATATGTATGATGGAGCCAAAACTTGAGTAAGAACGATGGGATGAGACTCAGAGTATTTTCCTGTTGAGATGGGACTTCTTTAAGGATCTATGTTGAGCCCTTTCTTGTTTGCCTTGGTGACGGATGAGCTGATGCGATCTATTCAGGAGGAGGTACCATGGTGTATGCTATTTGTAGATGGCATAGTACTAATTGATGAGACTCGGACTAAAGTTAATGATAGGTTAGAGGCTTGAAGACACGTCTTGGAGTCCAAAGGATTCAAATTGAGCAGGACCAAAACTGAATATATGGAGTGCAAATTCAGTGATGAGAGGGATGAAACAAACTTTGATGTGAGGCTTGCCATTCAACTAATCCCCAAGAGGGAAAACTTTAAGTATCTCGTGTCCATCATCTAGAATAGTGGCGATATCGACGATGATGTCACATATCGTACTAGGGCAGCATAGACTAAATGGAGGCTTGCATCTAGAGTATTGTGTGATAAGAAGATAATACCTAAACTCAAAGGTAAGTTTTATAGATTGGTGGTTAGACTATCCTTACTATATGAGGTAGAGTGTTGGCAAGTCAAAAACACACATGTCCAGAAGATGCATGTCGTAGAGATGAGGATGTTGAGATGGATGTGTGGTCACACCAGGAGTGACAAGATTAAGGATGAGACCATTCGGGAGAAGCTTGAGGTGGCTTCGGTGGCTGATAAGATGAGGGAAGCGAGGCTGCGATGGTTTGGACATGTGCAGAGAAGGAGTACCAATGCTCCTGTTAGGAGGTGTGAGAGGTTGGTTCTAGGAGTTACACGGAGGAGTAGAGGTAGACCGAAAAAGTATTGGGGGGAGGTGATCAGACATGATATGACGGTACTTGATCTCACTGAGGACATGACCCTAGAAGTGGAGGTCGCGAATTAGAGTAGTAGGCTAATTGGTTTCTGTTCCCTTTTTTTTACTTTTTGTCATATCTAGTTTATTCTACCTATGAGTTTTTGAGACGAGGGTTACCAGGAAACAACCTCTCTACTTCTATGAGGTAATGGTAAGGTCTGGTACATTCTACCCTCCCCAGACCCCACTTGTGGGATTCCACTGAGTATGTTGTTAGAAATGTTAACCTATTCAATTAGAACATCAGCTGTTCTTGCTACTTGGCTTGATACGATTTGTGATGATATGAAGTATTAGCTATGATGTACCTATAGGCTTACTGATTCAATTTTATCACTTTTGAACAAATCTCTTGATGGTTTCAGTCTACTCCCAAATTGTGATTCTATTCCTTTTGTGATTCCATGTTGTTAAGATTAATGGGATTGATTGTTGGCCTAATTAGTTCTAATTGACTTGGTTAGTTGTGTAGAGCGTGATTTACTAGAATAATTGATCCGTATTTTGTAAATTTTGCTTTCTTACATGTAGCTTTAGGGGGATTGATTGTATTTTCCTCGTCTGCCAATAGGTATTGATTGAATTAAAGTTAATTGATATATTTAGGGTAAAATTGTGACCAAATCGCCTGCTTGTGTGATTTAATTTATTTAATCTAGTGTGTATGGTAAAATTATTTAAATGTTTGATCTGGCATTTAAATAATTTTTCATCAATCCAATATTCAAATTAGGATTTTTCTTCTAGATTTCTCAAGGAACATTATTTTGTCAAGATAACTTCTTATATGTCTAATGATTTAAATAAGTAAATCTTGTGTTTAGGTTTCATAATTTTTTCTGTTAAATAATCATTTTCAAGACCTTAAAGTAAACTTTTGATAAGTTTTATCCATATTTTATGATTTTCATTTTGTTGCGTACAAAGGTTTGAAATTATTTTAAACATAACTGTGATTCACAAACTCATTTTCATAATTCTAAAAACAAAAGGAACGTTTACACATGATTAGAATAAATATTTTTTGAAAGTTGTCTTCTACTTGAAAAGCATTGTTTATAGAACTTAAAAAATGTTTTGAAATATTATTTATGACTATGGGTTTAAATAAATACCTTTAACATATTTTTGGTCAAGAATTTTAGTAACTCAAGTTGTTTCTACTTTATTTACATATTTTAAAGTGTTGCTGTTGCATACACATTTTTCTAACCTTTGCATATTTGTGTTTGAGAGGCTATTTGGGATTTGTGTGCTAATGGCTCGTCATGTATATTTTTGTTTGACAGTCGAGTTTAATAGGAGTTCTATATTTTCATTAAGTCTAGAACCTATCCAAACATAGAAGTCCAATGCCTATTGGACCTTAGGAGGGACATTAGACACTTCAGGACTTGTTAGAATTTTTCATTTTCTTTAGTACGCCTTTAAGGTTAAATAGTAAATCAACTTATCTTTAAGGTTAAATAGTAAATCAACTTAGGAGGGGTAAGGGTATATATAACCCTCGAATGTGATGAATTAAACTCGAGCTTAAACAGGACAAACCTTGGTTTTGTCCTTAGGTTTAAAATAAGTAATGCGAGCCAAAACGACAATTTTGTCTTTCGAAATAAAGTCGAGTAAACTGATCCGAGTGGAATTAAATATCGCTTAGCTTGAATTCTCTTTCTGTTTATTTTTAATTATTTTGGGGTAATTAGTTATGTAATTATTTAATTTATTTATTTGCACAATTTATTATCTTATCACTGAGATTAATTAGGACAATTTTTCTAAATAAGACACCTTTGCAACCCCCACATAAATACGAGATACAGTCGGGATCTGCATTTGCGGACATCGAAGGATGCATAACACTTTTCCGTAACGAGAACCCTTACCCGATCTTTGGTTGACCTGACCTTAGGCTTAGTTGTAGGTTAGAATGATGTACTCTTCAAATTTTAAAATCCCGAAAGAGTCCTTTGCCACGACGTCGTCCAGGATCTCATCTTTTCGTGAGAAAAAAATGGGGCACGATAGGCATAAAGAAATATACATTTTCTCTTTTTCCAATTATTTTCACGTGAAACGACTTTTGGAGAAAATTGGAGTGTCAGATTGAGCTGATTTTTTGTGTATGTAAATAACATCAACAAGCTGCTGTGTTCTTCGTTGCTAGTAGATGTTGAAGTTCAGCATTACTTGATTACCTGTGTGGATGAAAGTTGTCGAAAAAAAAAAAGAAAAGAACATGTTGTAGAGCTACGAATTTTGGTGCTGCATTATATTGTTGATTCAATTCTTGTTTGAAACTCACTTAGTGATCAAGTGAATAGGGTGGAACTATGAGATGGTAAACGAAGAAAAAAGAGGCTTAGATGCTGATGATTGTGATACCATTGATGATTAGCTTAAGTAGCTGCAATTATAATACAATGCTATATAAATTTTTCCTGTTTTCTATTTCTAGTGTGTCTGCTGCATCTTGTAAGTTTACTCTGTTTTGGTGAAGATTGATACGTAAATCACATCTAAGAGGGGAAGTTTCAAGTATCTTTTAGTGCTTTTGAAACATCCAAACATTCAGATTAAGTGGAAATTACTGATTTTCATAAAAGCTATATAAAACACCTCATATACACCTGCAATATAATTTGAGAAACCATGTTTCTAAGAGGACAAGGTCTAAAAAGTAACATTTGCCCATATCTTATATGTATATAAGTTGTTAGAGCATATCAAATACACCCTTCCTTTTATAATAATATATAATTAACTGTAAGATCAGGTTTAGTGCAAGTTAACTTGAGATTCTATTGTAGCAAGGGTGTAGGATTTTTCAAATAACATGTAATTATGTACAGATCTGCAGATAATTTGTGTGGATCATTTAAAATACGTATGTTTGGTTACATTTGTTATGTTTTTGAATCTAACATCAGGTGCTAAGTTTTGCTATGTTGATCACAATCTCTTCTCTGATAGGAGCCTATTTGCTCCAGTTAATTCAATGTTTCTCATGTTAGACGAAGATGCCCATGTCCATGTACACTTTTTTAGTTATGTTGTTACTGTTATCTTCTCATTTTTACCTGCAGTTTATTCAAGTAAATGAACTCGAATTCCTCCAATGATTGTTCTATGAGATTGTTGAGGAAATCTTAGATAAAATTGTCATTGCTTGTGATAATCTGCAAGTTATGCCCAGATGACAATGTTCTACTGGCAGCCAAATCTTGTGGAGTTGAGCACTTTTCCTCCTTGTGGTGTCTGAAGATTTTCTTCATTGACTATAGATGATATCCAAAATAATCACATTCATTTAGTAGTCAAATGCTTTAATAGTTGTACTTGATAATGAGTACAGACAACGTTAATGACAGTTGCAAGCCTACTCCAGGATGGTGGTATCAGACAAACAATGGGGATGCTCTATTTTTTTGAATTTCATCACTTCCACTCAATGCTTTTGATCTTACAATCATCTGAATTAGTTAGCTACTTGATATACTATTCCTTGATCACAATTTTTTCCTCTATTTCTAACATCAACCATTGTTGTACATCTTCTTGCTTTGTTTTTTTTTATATACTCAGCATAGTTCATCATTATTTATATTGTGGTCATTAACTTAACTCGTGTTCTAATTATTATAGGATAAATTTGAGAGTTCTAACATGAATGATCATCGTGATCATATATTTAGATGGATGAATGAGTTATGGAACAAATGGAGAGGATACTTGCATCCGACTTATGTGAAGAATAAGCCAATCGTACAGGCTCTTAAGAATATTCCAATGGGAGTAGACAAAGAAGAGTGGGAGTTTAGTTAAGGAACATTTTTGTTCCAAAAATTTCCAAGTATGCCTATTATTTTAATAGTCAATTTTGTCCAACCTTTTATTTCGCAGCTCGTCAAGATATTTTTCGATATGAAACCTTCAATTTGCAAAATTGCACTTAAACTTTTGTCTTTAATCTTTCATTTCATAGCTTTGTGTCAAATATGATGGGTGGTTTTATAGGGATGAGGTATCAACTTCATTTTTCTTTCAACTAACAATATAGGCGAGAAGTAGTAGAAATTGAAAAAGTCGAGCTAAGTTGTAGATGTTTCATCATATTAGTAGCACACCTATCAGAAAGGTTATTTATCAACAAGTATTATCAAAATGACATTTTTCTAAAAATATATTTATGAAGTGCTATTTGACATATTTCTCTTTGACATAAAAGGTGAGAAAGATGGCAATCCACCAAATTTGACGACTTTCTTTGAGACTCATAAGAAAGCCAACATGCTTGTTGAACCTGAAGCCGTTGAAAAACGTGTGTTTGATAATCGAATATGTAGATTACTTCAAACTATTATGAATTTTTTAAAAATATACTTTTATGTATATTTTTAGGCTCAAATCAAAGAGATACTAAAAATGGAGATATCTCTACTTTGCATAGAGATTGTAGAAAAATATTGTGGACCTCAAAATCATAGCCATGTATTTGGATTTGGGGATGGAGTAAAGACAAAGGACATGAGAGGTGTCATTTCTTAAAAGGAGAATTATTGTCTGAACTACATTCAATTAGAGAGGAAAATAAATCTTTGAATGAGGAAAACAAATCCTTGAATGATTGCTTGTCTACCTTAGAAGATGAGATGAAAGAAATAAAAAAAATTCTTCTCTGCTCAACAATCATATATCCGGCATACGACATCTCCCAATTCAACTAAATGACCATTGGCATATTTTGCTGACCATATAAGTCATAATATACCCAACTTGATTTGAAGTTCACTTGCGTTGGTTTCTCCACATCTTCTTCCTTTCTGTTTTATTTTCCACACATACAATTGTGCACACATCTTTTTTCTCTGTTTTTTAGTTTCTACACATATGGTTGTTTTAGAAGTACTATACTATAGTCATCATGGTAGCAATGGAGATGTGATGGGTACATTTTCTTTAAATTGTCATATTGTTGATAACAACTCCCTATAATATGATATCTCATTATTGCTGGTCGTAATATTCCACTGATAGTTTGCTACTGTTTCTTGTGTCATGATTCTATATAGATGAAACAACATAATCAAAATTGATTCAATTTACAGTTATACGTACTAATACTCTTTAAGTTTAACAAACTCTTTGATCCATGAGAGAGGTAAATTTCACTACGTGATTTGATCTATCCCAGCTATATGACATTACTAACCCTTGCCTATTGTTCCAGTATAATCTCCCCTTGATCCAGTTTGGTTGATTTGATGAGAAAACATCAATCGAATCCTGTAATTAATCTCTTCCTATTCATTACTACCTTGGTCATTTCAGTAACACTAGGCGAGTTCTAACATAAGCCACCGTTACAAAACATTCATAATGAAGAGAATTATTAATACATGCATGCACACTTTCCAAGAATTACGAATTATTCAATTTAACTTAATAGTTCTTCATGGTTCCCACAATCCTAGTTGTGGATTTAGCTACTCATTATCATTGTAGATGCAATAATCATGATGTAGAATAACATAATTAAGTACTTATAAGGATGAAATTAAGAACAAGAAATCCATGCTCTTCAATGAAAATCACAAAGTATAAATTAAAATCACAAAATAAAGTTTCAACTACTTTTGTCAATGTTCTTCACTTCTCTCTATGTTCCTTTACTTGTTTCCTATTGAAAATAACCTAAAAAATCTATTTCTAGTGTTTAAGATACAAACCCAAAACAAAATAGGAGAATCAGATTTGGCAGACAATACAAGCATGCCTACAGGACATAGAAAGTTCTACGGCCCGTATCGGGGCATGTAGGCCTTCAATCTTCAATTCTGGGTTCAGCTTCTACTAGAACTTTCCACTGGCTGTATTCAGACTTACGACCTGTATAGTGTTTCATCTGATAACGTTTTAGCAACTTCCCAATTTTTGATCCTAAGGGTATGAAACCTCATCTATGACATGTACTTCGACGGTTCATCTGATAGTTCATAGGTTCACTTTAAAAATCACCCCTTCGCTGGATTTTATTATGAACCCCCCCTCTAAGGCTCGTGGAAACTTCCAAGACTTGCAAAGGGTGACGTAGAATAGCAAAAACTTCAGAAATTGCACACTTAGCCCAAAATCATGCCAAATTCTGTAATCCTGAAAAACAAACATAAAAACACATTAAACCCACTAACATTGCTTTGAGAACACACAAAATTTCTAGCTTTAAGCATCAAAGTGCTCTATTTCGATAGCAAATCAACACCCTCAACTTAAAATTGTTGCTTGTTCTCAAGCGGCGGACTCAACCTACATAAGTAGTACAGTAACACACATACCTCTATCTAATGGCACACATCATCTCATACTCAAGCAGAGACACCCACACCACTCATAAATGCATATCGAATAGACATCAAACAAATCAATGCAGATCAATACATGTGACAGTGCAGCTATGATAAGCAAGGTAATCATAGACAAGCAACAATCACTGAATTCATCTAAAATCAACAATAATATGCAAGTGCCCTCATACAAAGAAGTCTCACATCCCACTCATGTGATATTTTTCAGATTCAATTCTTGGGACTAAACAATATTACTCTCTCTCACAAAAGATATTTAAATACCATGCTGAATACCATATGTTTGCCTATACTCACGATTATAACCTTGGACCACTTGGACTAAGATCACTATAGGACTTTCTTAGCTTGTCATATAGGCTTAGGGGGGCTTTGGTATGATGTTTTGGGAATATAGTGACTAAAGAACCTCATTGACACTACATCAATCTACACTTTTGCCCTACCAACACTGTCATTTTTCAACTCATTCTCCCTTTCTCCGATTTCAAGCTTTTTTGGGTGCCTTACTTTCATTTTTAGCTTTTTGCCTTTTGTTTTCTCATCATTTTTTTGTTTAATTTTTAGCTCAATGATTAGGCATGTATTCATTTTTCTTGCACCTAAAGAACATTTTTATCCCTTTTTCCATGTATCACTAGCTTCTACCCCATTTTATGTGATTATCTTAACGCCAACCATCTTCAACTTAGGCTTTTGGCCTGAGTCAAGGTGCATAATATCCAACTTATGAACCAGGGCCACTTTTGGTAGCCACCCTCAACTTAAGCTTTTTGCCTCAGTCAAAATGCACAATATTCAAGGAAGGACTAACACCAATTTCAGGATTTTACATTTAACAAGGCTAGGAAACTTAGGTTTCTACAAAGAAAAGGGTACATGCAAGGCTCAAACATTGATATTAAGGGATATTTTACATATTTGGTTGGTTATTTAGGTTAAGTGGTCTAATATGTACAATGACCTAAGATCCTTTCCTAACCAACTAACCTACAGTCTAAGTTAGAGTAACAGAACATGTTCTAAATAGAAACATAGTATAGGAATTTAGTGAACAAAGTTCACACAAACATGGAACTGATTACACTATTAACAAAGACTCTTAGATCATGCTTTTCATCACAATTTAACCTCACTTATTAGCATAAATATTGTCAAACAATCAAACATGCATGGTTGCTATCAAGATTAACTAACGAAATTTCTTGCGGGTATCATTTTTCACATAAAAACAAACATATACCATAAACTTCAGTACTATATGCTACTAATACTACCTACACATCCCAAACATGCCGGTTCAAAAGAAAGTAAATATCCTTAGGGAAAAAGAACACAAGCAAGAAAACCCCTTGGGTTTAAAATTTGGGAAAGTTATCGGCCAAGGTTACTCAGACTTCCCTGAGGCCTATAACTACCTACATCCCATCGAAAAAACTTTGCATTATCTGCAACGCACAAAATATAATAATCAAGCACAAGGGTCAAAAAACATACCTAGGCGTCTAAGCACCGGTGTCTAGCTAAGTCCGACCACCCTCAACCAACTTAGTGGTCTTCTCAGGAGCAGGAGCATGTCTGGAGGGTCCAACAACCCTTGTTCTGTTTACCTCACGTGCTCGCCATGCCTCCTCATCCTACATCACGATCATTAATGCAGGGCCTCTTCTCGAGGGAAGAGAGTGGTGTCTTATCAGGAGCAAATAAATCGACCACCACTTCAGTGAGATCGACCGATGGGAGCACAATGAGTGTTGCTGGTGCTGCTCTTATCTCGAACTAGAGCTGCTGGATCTCCGTTCCAATGGTCATCAAGTCCACATGCTATGCTGAGCCGAGGTTCTGCTGTACTCACCTCTCGAATGCATCAATGTGGCTGTCCATAGGTATGAGTCTCTCCTGAATAGTAGCCATAGCGTATATCTGCATCCGAGCCTAAGGCTCTGAGATGGCTTGGTGGACCCTGGGCTAAATCTGTTGTAATAACTGAGTCAGTTGTGACTTAGTGTAAGCCCACCTCTGTGCCATGGCTTGAATAGATGCTACTGACACATAAACTATGCTAGCGGGTGCTGTTTGTATGGGCACGACCTTTGAGGCAACAGTTGTGGTAGAAGATAAAGGCTCAGACACTAGTATCATGACGAACATCTTGGGCATCTGCACAGGAGGGCATGGTGCTCGCCGGAGGGCGACCAGATTCTCATCAGCCTTTATCAGGCTGGTATCTAACATCCTTTGGACAATCAAGGAGTCCAACCCATGAAGGATCTCCACATTAGACTTTATACAGAGTCTATATATTAGGCACAAGAAGGGGATGGAGGTGAACCTCTTCAGGGCTGCCTCGTGAATTTGCTCTACAATCAAGCGGGCCCAATCTATCTCATAACTAGCCAAGATGCTGGAAACCATTATTGTATGGTTCGACGTAAATGTATTATCTACAAGTGTGGGCCGATCCTTGATCTCACCATAACCCACCAAAATTTAATGGTGAAAATGATGTGTGCCTTCACTATGGGCTCCACCAAAGTAGATGTCTACTGAGGGCCTTGGCCCTGCTCAGCAATATGGTCAGCAACCCATCTCATCAAAGTGGCCCTATGGTCTTGGTCTCTCATCAGGTTCTCACCTCGAGTCCGGCCCAATCTCTGATCAAACTCTACTGTAGTACTGGGGTCCAGGAACACTAGGCCAAATAGCATGCAACGAATGGTGGCCTCTGATATATTCACTTGTACACCCCTTACCCTCATATGTGTCAATTGGGGCAGATTTGTTCCCATTGAGAAGAGAGCCAAGGACTGTGGTGTCTAAGAGGAGAAGAACTCATGAACCATAGGTGGGGAGTACTTCCCCGATGGTACTTCCAGCCACCGGAGCCTATATCTTGTGATTGTGTCCTAGAGGCTTGGGACACTACCTAATCTTGAAGTGATGATCTGGGGCTCCTCAAATATCAAATCAGCCAGTCGGCCTCACTCGTCCTTCTATACGTCCTCTACGTAGATCAACTGTATACCCTGTACATACCACCAATTAGATAGAACATCCAGAGTTGAGGATGGTGCTCGGAGTGCTACTGATGACTCAGACTCGGATCCCTTTCTGAAGTAAGTCATTTAGATGGAACTGTTGTTGATCTCATCTCCCTCATTAGACTAGGGAGCATGGACCACGATGGCCTGAGTCCAGGTCTCCCTAGCCTGCCTAGTGGTAGCCTATGTCTGTGGTCGCTTGGTGTCCACATCGAGCTGAGCACTAAGCTCCTCCAAGGATCCACTGGCCTCAGAGGTACCCTGGTCCTTCGAGGGCTCATTTTGTAATTTCGTATCTAAATCTTCCTTGCCTTTGGGGCCATGGTACCTGAAATGCACTTATTTAGTAAACATGATTAGCCCCATAAGTATAGGAAAGAAAAATAAGAACATATCATAACTGATGATATTTGAGCCTACGAAGGCTTGTTTGCGGGTTGTAGTGTAAAATACGAGCCATAAAAGGCCTTCATAGATGGCAGATTTCATTGATTTTAGCTACTGGAATTACATCTACGAGACCATGTACGACTCGTAGAATATTCTATGGGTTGTAGACTGAGTAGTATATGTGATTCCAAACTTGACTTTGTGTAGGCCAGGCCCTAAAAATCCTATCTACGAGTTGTAGAATAAACTATGCCTCATAGAAATTCTCCTTTGATAGAATCCTAGAGATTCAAAATTACTGATTTTCACACGAGGGGTAACTACAACTCTTGGATGTTCCACTGGTAATAGAAGACTCTCATGGTGCGAAATTTCCAGTAACTTGGTTATCCAAGCCTATCAAACGTGTCCCAAAATGACATGCTTAGACCATGGTTACTTAAATCAGCATCGAAGCAAGAATATTGAGCACCAATATTATCCTAACAACTGCCCAAACTCCCCACATGCAATGACTACATACTACCCTATTGATTTCCATTTTACAAGTTCATATTGCAAACCGTCAGCGTTTGAAATTTAAAAACTAAAGCACGCACATGTAATCACGCGTCATTTTTCAAGAGAAGATTTCAATCCAATTCAAATGACATATGCCACATGGTTTTCTCATGCTAACATTCAAACAAAACTTGGCCACATACACATTCTCGGCATTTAACACTCTTCAAAACAATAGCAACACTTCAATAAAAATTAAACACAAAGCACATACAAAGGCAACCATGAATTCAAACCCATCAATATTGGAGTACCATACCTATTAATAAATACACCCTAATTACATTAATTTTGGCAATACAAGGATTTTAGGGCCAAGGACTTTCCAAAATTTGAGCAAAAGGATAGGAAATTTAAGGAGGAACCCAAAGGGGACAAACCCTAGGTCACCAGAGTATAGCCAGAAAACTTGCCGAAAAATAGGGACGGTGGCCGAACAATGGTCAGAAAGCTAGGGTAGGAGAAATAGAGTTTGGGTGTTTGGGAAATTTTGTGAAAGTGGGGGGTCAAAATTATTTGACCCCCCATATATACTTTGACCGGGTTGGTTTAAAAATTGGGCCCAGCTTCTATGAAACCCTGATTATGGGCGGTGAAAATTTCTACAGTTGTAGATCCTGGTTTCGTATGCTCCCAAAGCCCTAATTTGAGAATTTGGCTTCATAAACCTATCTACGAGTCATACGATGAAATAAAACTAGTAGAGTGGGTCGTAAAAGCTCCCAACACCTTGTCAAAAGTAGAAAACTTACCTGGAGTCCACGAGCCCCATTCACGATCCGTAGTTTTTTCTGCGGTCCATAAAGTTGGCTTGTGGGCTGGAGTGCATATTATTTTACTTACTGAAAGTATTCTATGAGTCAGTGTATGGGTCATGGTTTGAAATATGGCCTGTAAAATTGGTCGTAGAAGCACCTCTTATTACTTCTTCAGCCCAAGATGGCTGCCTTCGTCTTGTACATGCACATACTTCATAGAACACACTATTACCCTATATTCCACTAGTTCAATGTCCAAACATTTACAACCAAAACACTCAAAATTAAACTACCTATAAGTCCAAAAGCTAAAAATAAAACAAAACTACCACTATTACATCAAATATCTTGGGTTGTCTCCTAACTAGCGCCTAAATTATTGTAGCGACACGACTTGGTCAACTTGGTTACTCAAACTTCACCAAGTGCCCATACTTTTATCTTCAAGTCATTAGGCCTTTTCATTGACTAACACATATTGAAGACAACTTGTTGATCAATCAATCAAAACTTGAGTTGGTGGGCTTCTATATCTACTAGTGCTTGCCAGTGGCTAGGAAGGGCCTTCCCAAGATGATTGGGACTTCGAAGTTGACGTTGCAATCAATGGTCACAAAGTCTGGGGGGAATATGAATTTCTCTACTTTGACAAGGATATCATATAGCATCCCTATAGGCTTCTTCACTGTTTGGTCATCCATCAACAATCACATGCTCGTAGGGATAGGGGCTCCCAGTCCTAGCTTCTTGAAGATCGCAAGGGGCATAAGATTTATGTTGGCACCTATATCACATAACTCCCTTGCAAACTCAACATCTCCCATGGTGCAGGGTATGGTGAATGCTCCGGGATCTTCTAGCTTTTACACGAAGGACCTTGTAGCAATTCTACTACAATGTTAAAGCCCTTAGGAGAGCTCCTGGCATACAATCCCCTTCTTTGTGATCAAGTCCTTCATGAACTTTGCATACTCAGGCATCTTCTCTAATGCTTCAATGAAAGGGATGTTGATGGAGAGTTGTTTCAGTATGGAGATGAAGTGCTAGAATTTACCTTTCTCCTTGTTCTTTTTTATTCTCTAAGGGAAAGGAGAAGGAGATCTAGGAATAGGCTTCAACTTTTGCGATGTCATTGTAGTATCATTCACCCATCCTGAGCACGATCATCTCCGGTCTATACATCTTTTCTCTTAACTATCTCCTCATAAACATCATCATCATCAATAGACATTGAAGGGTCAATGGTCTGTTTGCCACCATGAGTAGTCACTGTCAGACACTACCCCTTATTCTTTTGATTTTGAACTGTATTTATAGGCAATGTATCCTTCTGTCGCTTGTTCAATTGAGTTGATATTTGACCGAACTATTGTTCTGGCTTCTTAATAGCAATAGAACGAGACTTTATTTTTTGATTAATGCTGGAGATGTCAGACTTCATTAGATCTCATCCTGTGGGTCAGCCTTCTTCAATAGTTGGTCGAACATCTCCTTAACTCTTAAGCTACTAGCACTAGAATCTTGATTATGTGGTGGCATATACAGACCATTGCTGTAGCCATCTCTGCATCCCTAATCAGTATCTCTATCTTGGACCTTGTTTCTACCATAGTAACCTCCATGATTGTTGTCTCTGAAGGGCCTGTTATAGTTCCGACCTTGGTTTACTTGGCCTTTGACGCTAATAGTCTTGATTGGACCCTTGGGTGTTGGTCTAAATATCCGCTTGATCAGTGACGAAGCAAGTTTCCTCCTCAAACATGGGTGCTCATGAAGGTTGATAAGCTACAACACTAATACGTTCTTGGTTCTGCTTTATCAATAACTTTCATGAGCTACAACATTAACACGTTCTTGGTTCTGCTTTATCAATAACTCCACATTGGTACTAATCCGAGCAAGCTCTTGTATCATATCTTCATTTATTTTTTCTTGAGCCACATTAGTTCTTAATGCATATGAGTTCTTTGTTGTTGACTCACCCCTCGTTCCCTATGCACGATTTGTCTTGACCACCTTTTCTAGCCTCTCATCAATCATCAAAAATGGATGATCCAAAAATGAGCCTCCCATGATGGCATCAACAACAACTTGGCTATTCTCATCGAGGGCTCAATTAAAGATCTCTACTAAGGTGCCATCCACGATCTTGTGGTCAAGGATATTCTCAGACACTTTGTGAACATCTCCCACGTGGTACTGATCAGATAACCAGGATGTTACTCAATGTTATTGATTTGGTCTTTCAACTTTAGCTTCTTCGACCTCGGGAAGAACCTCTCCAAAAAGGCCTTCTGCAGTTCAGCCAACTGGTGATCAAACTCAGAGGGAGCTTGGATAACCACAAGTTGAATTGCTTGTTAGAGACAATGAGAAGGAACGAATCTCAATGATATCCATAGACAAATTTTGGTTTTCCATCACACTCTTATAAATGAAGACATCTTTATGTAGATGGTTATGCAGATCCTCAGATGGTAGGCCCGTTGACAACTCGTGATTCTGCAACATTTGAAGTAACCCACTCTATAACATCTCTCACATGCCTCGAAAAAGTATCTTATAGTGTATTTCTTTGGATATCTCAAAATTTGTGCATGACTTCACAAATCCGACTGCATATTCAGTTTCAGGGGAAAAATTGTGTAGAATAAGGGTGGTCTTTGATTTTTAGATGACCACTAGCAAAAAATAATTTTTTGGGTTATTCTGGGCTTAACTAGAAAAGTATGTGACCAGTTTCGGTCACAGACTTGTCACTCACTAATTCAAAAATAGCCTAAACCAATTCCTGGGACAAAATAAGGGAAAAAAATGAACTTCGCAAAAAAATGTACTACTTCGTAACTAGTCCGCGTCACAGACTTATCATGTACTAGTTCAAAAAGTTTCTTAATTTCCTATTTTCACTTAAGGGCAGTTGGGTAATAATCCAATGCCTATATATACAGGAATACCTTATGTTACAGCGTTTTTCAAGACCTAGAAGACTCAAAAACACTCCCAGAAGTCCTAATTCCTCATCTAAATTCAAGATATCTCAAGAACTTGCTTTGGATTTTAAGAATCCAATTGACGTCTCAAGTCTTCCTCAAGCTTTTCTTTAAGAAAGTCTCAAGTTAAAGGTATGCAGGCTTCATTCATGGGGATTTTCCTCCCATGAAGCAAATAATTCTCCATCACTAAATTTCATGATTTTTAAGGTTGAATTGAATGATTTCAAAATGAATTGATTTTACTCCTCTCTTGTCTTGTACTCTTGAATTGCATGGTTTTAAGCATATGTACATATACCCACTATATTTGACTAAATTTACATGAAAAGGATTTTTATGTTGATGAAAAACTATTGCATGTTTTGCAATACAAGCATGATATGATAAGTTATGGGCTCCTAATCATGTATTAAACTCATGAAAAGTTTCTATAATTTGTAAGTGAATTGTTGAGCCCGTGTACTATATTCTACCCTCTTGTGAGGGAATAATGTCTACATGAAGGGGTTAACCATAATAACTATTTTACCCTCATGTACAAACTAAAACTCACTAGAAGGTGTCAAGCATATTACAAGTCCTATCCTCATGTGTGCAATGCCGACTAGAAGGGGTCAAGTCTATGAAATATTTTACCCTCTAGTATAAGATATATGCTCACTTGTACTCTTATCATGTTATCATGTTTTTACAAGTCATTCAAGTTATGATTAAATTTATGATTATGTCAAGTATTTCGTGGGACTAGACATTGCACCGAAAGAGACTTAAGGTTGGGCTCGACCCAAGGGGTCCTTATATAAAGTTTTATCTCTTAACTATGTTCCACCATAGGTTCATAATATTTTCCCTAATTGGGCTTTTACTAATGGATCCTACTAGGTCATGTTACTCACTATGTGGGCTCAAGTTTGGTTTACCTTGGCAAGTAGACCATCTCTTTTCAGATATGGAGGTAAACATCGGGATTCCAAGTAGTAGCTCGCTTGGTCTTATATGTTGATTAGGGACTCCTCCCACAAATTTATGTTATGTTATGCAAGTTTGACTATCTTCATGCATATTTTAGATTAAACATTGATCATACATGCCATGTTGGTTTTATATCCATTGATTATAATTATGTATCTTGTTAATTATGGATTATGTCATTGTTGAATTGCAACCTACATACTTAGTACATTCCAAGAACTAACACATACTTCTTTTGTGTACATGATCTAACCATGTATGGACTGGAGCTTCTACTCATTCTCCTTCTCCACGTGGCTAGCTGGACCCTTTGAAGACTACTATTGGTAAGTCCTCCACTCCGAGGACAATATCCACTTTAATCTCATGCTTTTGCTATGAAATGTTTATTATGTAATTTTTATATTTTAAGGGTGAACCCGAGAGATGTCTTGGCCCCTGTTCTATTCGTACCAGAGGTACAATTGGATATGGATATTCATGTATTGAGCTTGAATCCTACTATGTTTATGTAATTATGAAAGACTTCCCTTAATCCTTTTTTTCCTTCTATGCTTGTTGCATGTTGATGATGAGATGAAAGTCCCAAGTCTCTAAATATTCTCATAACGTGAGTCATAATTACCTGGCCCTTAAACTTTATTTGTTATGTGATTCATACAAATCCTCTCCCCTATAACATCCCTATAGCTTGATTCCAAAGTCCCGTTTCCCTTAGAATTATTACTTGCTTGTTGTTTAGTTATGCTTTTGCAACTAAGCATGTGCAAACGATATGGTAAGAGGCTTGTTTGGGTTTCCTTTGGGTTACCCCTTCACTGTGTCAAATCTAGCTCCTATGCTTGGGCCGTGATAAGCTTGATATCAGAGCACTAGGTTTGTAAATGATCCTCGAAAATCCAACATACCACGTCAAGTATAGTCTTGTTCATAGTTGTGAAGCGCGCCATAACTATGAATAGTAGGCTATAAGGCGTCTTATGAAATGGTTCATTTCATCATGATCTATGTCGTGCCTTAGATTCAAATTAAGGTTTTCTTTCCCTAGCGAGTGGTCTTTTGCTCTTTTAGATCGTTCTAGCAAGGAGAATGGCACGAAGAGCTCCCACGCCTGAGGAGGGTCCGGCCCCTCCGACTCCTCAAGCTCCCCAAGAAGAAGGGGTCATGCATGTCAAATATCTGAATGTCATTTCCATGTTGACATAAGTCGTGACCAACTAATTGAACCAAGGAGCCTAAGTTTCTCATGCCCCACCCTGGCTTCAAAAGTTAGGGATTTTACGAGAATGAACTCTCCAGAGTACTATAGCTCCAACATGAAAGAGGGCCCCCATAATTCATTGATGAAATGTATAAAGTGTTTGCTATTATGAGGTGAGTTCAGAGGATAAGACGGAACTTGTGGCCTATCAACTCAAGGGAATTACAAAAATTTGGTTTGCTCAATGGAAACCAGAGAGGGAGAACAATGATCTTATCCCATGGGAGGAATGTAAGGCTACTTTCCTCAATCATTTCTTCCCTATTGAATTAGGAGAGGAACAGATGATGGAGTTCATGAATCTCAAACAAGGCTTCATAAGTGAAGGGAGTATTTCCTTAAGCTCAACAAGCTCTCAAAATATGCTCTTCACTTGGTTGCTGACTCTAGGGCAAAGATAAACAAGTTTGTGTTGGGGGTATCTAACTTGGTGAATAAAGAATGCCGCACCAATATGATTGTGGGTGATATAGATTTGTCTTAACTCATGACTTATGCCAATCAACTTGAAGGGGAGAAACTTCGGAAGATAAGGAGTGTAGAGTCCAAGAAGGCTTGGTATGATGGTGGTTTTCAAGGTGCTAAGGGTGGCCGTGTCCAAAAAGTTGAAAAATTCTAAGGACAAGTATCCTCTAATTCTTAAAACAAATGATTTGCTAATGATAGAGTGCCTAACCATTAGGCTCAAGGTGGAAATGGTGGGATGACTCTTCCAAGGTGCCCAAAATGTGGAAGAAGTCATAGCAGTAAATGCTTGAGGGATTTGAATGCTTACTATGGGTGTGGAAAACTAGGCCACAAGATTGTTGATTGTCCCTATGCTCAAAACAAAGGTAAAGATGGTTTTCCTCAAGGACAAGGTGCTTATGTTTATCAAAGGGCACAAGGAGGCCAATAAGGGGCTTCTCCATGCCACAATCTATTGTATATTCTTCAAGGGAGGCAAGGAGTAGATGAAGTGCCTGATGTTGTTACCCATATGTAAAAAGTTTATGATTATGATATGTATGATTTATTGGATCCAGGTGCCACTCTTTCTTTCATTACTCCTTTTGTTGCTAATAAGCTTCATGTGTGTGCTGAATTATTGTTTGAACCCTTTGAGGTATCTACCCCCTTTGGTGAGTCCATTATTGCAAGAAGAGTCTATAAGGATTGCCCTATCTCTATATTCCATAATGTATTGCCTTGTGACTTTTTTGAGCTTGATATGGTGGATTTTGAAATTATTCTTTGGATGGATTACTTACATGCATATCATGCTTCCATTGATTGTAGAACTCATAAGGCTAAGTTCCAATTTCCTAATGAGCCTATCTTAGAGTGGGAAGGTCATGATTTGGCGGTTAAGGTAGGTTTATTTCTTGTATTAAGGCTCAAAAATTGATTCCTAAAGGTTGCATTTACCATCTTATAAGGGTTCAAGATATTGAGTCTAAAGTCCGTCCTATTAAGTTCGTTTTGGTGGTCAAAGAGTTTCTTGATGTCTTTCCTGATGAGCTTCCTGGTGTCCCTCCAAAAAGGAAAATAGATTTTGGTATAGACATCCTCCCTGATGCACAACCCATTTCCATTCCCCCTTATCGAATGGCCCTAGCGGAGTTAAAGGAGTTGAAGGACCAATTAAGGGATTTATTAGAGAAGGGTTTTATAAGGTCTATTAAGTCACCTTGGGGTGCACCGGTGTTGTTTGTAAGAAAGAGAGATAGCTCACTTAGAATGTGCATCGACTACAGGCAGCTCAATAAGGTTACTATAAAGTACAAGTATCCATGTCAAGTATAGATGGCCTATTTGATCAACTACAAGGGGCTAGTCATTTTTCTAAGATTGATCGTCGATCCGAATATCACCAAATGAGGGTAAGGGAGTGTGATATTCCTAATACGACTTTTCGAACTAGATATGGGAATTTTGAATTTTTAGTGATGTCATTTGGCTTAACTAATGCACTGACGATATCTATTAATCTCATGAATAGAATCTTTAAACCTTACCTTGACAAGTTTATGGTAATCTTCATAGATGACATGTTGATTTAGTCCTGAAGTGAAGAAGAGCACGTGAATCATTTGAGGGTAGTCTTGCAAACTTTGAGGGATGAGATTTGTGAATGGTTACTCTTCAATTGCTTCCACTATGAAAAAATTGACATAAAAGAAGGCTAAATTTCTTTGTATCGATGAATGTGAAAGGAGTATTCACACTTTGAAAGACAAGCTTATATCCGCTCTTATTTTGGCTCTACTAAAAGGGTTAGAAGGGTTTGTGGTTTATTGTGATGATTTAAGGGTTGGTTTGGGGGTGTGTGTTGGTGCAAAGTGGCAACGTCCTAGTATATGCTTATTAACAATTAAAGGTGTATGAGCGTAATCATCGATCTTGAGTTGGCGGCTGTGGTATTTGCTTTGAAAATATGGTATCACTATTTATATGGGGTTCATGTAGACGTATTCGCTAATCATAAGAGTATCCAATATGTGTTCACACAAAGGGATCTTAATTTGAGGCAAAGAAGGTGGTTAGAACTCCTTAAGGATTATGACAAGAGTAAGCACTATCATCCCGGCAAAGTTAATGCGTGGATGATGCTCTAAGTAAAGTGTCCATGGAAAGTGTAGCTCATATTAATGATGGAAATAAGGAATTGGCTAGAGAAGTTCACCGATTAGCTAGGTTGGGAGTTAGGTTGAATGAAGTTGAAAATGGAGGTGTAGTGGTTATTGATGGTTCCAAATGTTGTTTGATTGAAGAGGTCAACTCCAAACAAGACCTTGACCCTGCCATGATAGAATTGAAAGCATCGGTGAAGGATAGGTTCATATCAGCGGTTAAGGGTAGGTTAATTTCTTGTCTTAAGGCCCAACAATAGATTTCTTAGGGTTGGATTTACTACCTTATCAGGGTTCGAAAATATTGAGTCAAAATTTCCTCTTATTGAGTCGGTTTTGGTGATCAATGAGTTTCTTGATGTTTTTCCCAATGAGTTTCCTAATGTCCCTCCCTAAGGGAAATAGGTTTTGGTATAGACCTCCTCCCGGATACACAACCCATTTCCATTCCCCCTTACCGTGTGGCCCTAGGGGAGTTAAAGGTGTTAAGGGACCAATTGAAGGATTTATTAGAGAAAGATTTTATAAGGCCTAGTAAGTCACCTTGGGGTGCACCGGTGTTGTTTATAAGAAAAAGAGATAGCTCACTTACAATGTGCATTGACTACCGATAACTCAATAAGGTCACTATTGATGTGTTGTCAAATATAGCACATTTGATGTCCAAAACAAGGGATTTTGTGAGTTCTTCATGCGACTTTTTATGGTTTTGATGTGTTTTTGTATTAATCTTGCAGGAAAGTTAGGTTGGCATGTTTTTGAAGAAAATTTGCAGATTTTGCTGAAGCATAGACCACACAAGCCCACCTACGAGTCGTAGGTCACGCTACGAGTCGTAGGGTGTGTCGTAGCAAGAAACAGAGATAAAAAAATTAGAAATCTGCCAAGTGAAGGTCATTCCTACAAGGACATCCTACGAGTCTTAAGACACGCTACGACTCATATAGGTGGACTCTTAACAAGAATCAGAGAGCCGAAATGTTGGACAAAATATTGAAGATCAAGATTACGAGATGAACATACAAGCCATAGCCCAAGCAACGAATCATACCAGTGGGTTGTACCAGTTGAGTCCAAGATGCCAAGAACCTAATACGAGACTCCGATTACGACTCAGAGGTCACCCTGCGAGTCAAATCTGCGAGGTGTACCAGCTGCCAGCTGTTTTATCTA
This sequence comes from Solanum ossicruentum, assembly GCA_025774065.1. NCBI lineage: Eukaryota > Viridiplantae > Streptophyta > Magnoliopsida > Solanales > Solanaceae > Solanum > Solanum ossicruentum. Next base: position 1,706 of record JAOTQR010119081.1, on the reverse strand, counting down.
CTAATTTTTAGGGTTTATTTGTACACACTATAAATATTTAAGTTAGGTTTTCATTTCATATCAGACATAGAAGATACATTGGAGAATCACTTTTGAATCTTTTCTTAGTTTTTTTAGAGTAATTTATTGTTCTCTATTGGAAAACCCATTTTGGGGATCGCAAATCTTGCCTTGTACTCATTGTTGATCAATCAAGCTTGTGGGTTTGCAACTTGTGGTTCATAATTTCTTTATTCTTATTGGTAAAACTCTCATTTATGTCTTGTATGTGCTTTTTTGCTTGTTTTTCCTTAGCCATGAGTAGCTAAGCACCTACAACTTGGAGTTGTGGGAACCATGGGTATTTGACTTGAGAAAACCTAGGTTAACTGCATATCTATGATTGGGGTTTCGCATGTATTGTCTTTTTCCCTTCATTATTATTGTTGTTTGGTGGTGGCCAACACCAAACCCCACCTGCTGTCACGATCCCGACCAAGGTAGTGACGAATAGGAAAAAGGGATATAGACGACAGAATTCGATTGATGTGTTTTTGTCTAATCAACCAAGCCTGACCAAGGGGAGGTTGACAGGGACAGTAGGTAACGGTTAGTTGGCATGCCAAGGTTGCCGACCAAGTGCCATGGTGAAATTCGACCTTCACCTTCACAAGAGGGTTGAAAGAACTTAAGTTACCATCCTGCATGAAAATCACCAATTGTAATTATGTTATCTAGGGTAATCGAGTCGACGAACCATGGCGAACACAATTCACAAGTTGTCCCCAAAATTGAATGTTTCCTCGCGTTATAGTTAGTGTTTGTTTTATTTTGTTTTTGAATCACAAACCCCCTCCTCCACACCCCCCATTTAGCGATTTTAATTATTGATGCTTGAAATGATTAGTAGTGAAGTCTTGTAGTCAAGCCCTGTATTCCCTGTGGATTCGACCCTAACCTTCCATTAGGTTAATTATTGACAATGACCGCTTTCTTATTGGAGCGTAAACATCAGATGTTGTCATCGAATATTATGGCACCGTTCTGAGGAATACGGCCAGGTTTTGATTTGATTTCACTATTAGTTAGTTATAGTATTGATTTCTAGAGTCTTGTGTACTTTACTTTTGTTTTTGTTCTTGTTGTTTTATTTTATTTGCAGGGTGTACTAGGTTGTATGCCCAACACAAGGAGCCAAGGTAATCCCTTAGCTCCACTCAATTTGGACATCCATCGACTACTAAGAAGAATGGCTCAAGTGAATGAGGATATCGAGGTTGAGGAAGATATGAATATGAATGAGGACATGGGAAAAGAGGAGAATCCACAACAAAGGGGCCACAACTTAGGGATTTCAATGAGAATGCTTATGGATGAAATCAATATCAATTGAACCCTATGGCTATAGATGTTACCGGTGCCATAGTACTATCTCTTTTACTGGTAGATACTAAGTTCACAGTATTCAAGTGGATTGTTCTAAATGCTCCAAAACCGCGGACGATTCACAGGGCTACCTTCGGAGGATCCCCATCGTCATCTTCAAAATGTGGTGTTTGTTTATAAGAGTGTCATGGGGACACAAAACCTTCCTCTTGATGCCATGGATTTAAGAGTGTTTTCATTTTCATTGACTGGCAATGCAGCTATATGGTTGTCCTAGCTTCCTCCGGGTACTATCATAAGTTGGGCTGAGCTTCAGAGAGTATTCCTTGAAAGATATTTCC
>JAOTQR010119072.1:0-24274 GCA_025774065.1 Solanum ossicruentum | reverse complement strand
AGTGATTACATTGTAATCATCATCCTCTCTATAGAGGGATTGTATTCTCTTGATTACATAGTGAAATTTTTGCTCTTTGTCATCCGTGGACGTAGCCCACATTGGGTGAACCACGTAAATCTGGTGTTGTTTCTCTCATCTTAAATCTCTTTATATTTCTTGTTTAGTTGATATTATTCACCTGGGACTTCCGCTAGCTCAATTATCCCAACAGATGATTTTTCAAACTTATGTCTAATATTACTTATAGATATTCAACTCGCTAAAAATTATCTCCTTAACCATAAAACATGAAGTTTAAAGTTAAATTGTTACTAGAAATGTAAATGTGCCACTTTTTTTTTTTGTTAATTGACTATTAAAAAAGTGTCACATAAATTGAGGAAAAAAAGTATCAATTACTATTTTTATTATATTAATAATTAATATTATCAGTCATTATCTAATTAATGACCAATTATGTAAATGTTTTTACATCATCAGGAGAGACTTGGAAGACTTGGAAAACCAAAAATCACGATAGGATGTTAGGTAGCAATTCACGAATATGTGACAAAGATTGAAAGACTTGGACTCTATAGAGGAAGACTTGACTAAAAAAAGTTAGACTTCTTTGAAAAAAAATCCTCTATTAAGACAACAATTTTATGATTGTGATAAATTAATAATAAAAAATTGAGGCAACAAAATGTAGAGACAGATGTTGATGAGAGAAACTTTATTTCTCTTGAAATTGATGTATAAATGAACTAGCTTATTTTTAGAGTGAATAGATTAATAACTTTAATTTTGACGAGTTTTTCTCATGTGCAATTGAATGTAATCACATTTGTCAAAACCCACCAAGACAAATCAGTTTAAGTAAGATATAACACAATAAGGCAGAAAATAAAGTACAAGTAACAGTCAAAATCTATAAAGATAAGTAACAAGGGGAAAGGATCCACAATCTTAAAACCAATACAAAATTAATGTCACATATACAAACTTCTACTACAAATGCAGTTTGAGGAAAATATACAAGTCTCAATTGTCTTTGGTTCTCAAATAGAACAAAAATAGTACGTAGAAGTCTGAAAAGTTCACTAAAATTGACAAGTTGCTATCTACTAGACTATTTTAAAGCTCGGTTCAAAATAAGAATGAAGCATCTCAGAACCAGGCTTACAACCTACACACAAGTGTAGAAATAAGAGTGAGTACCAAACAATGTGATATCCAACAAGGAGATCTAAAAACAGATAGAGAGTAAAGAATACATGATACTCTTTCCACATCAATCAAACCTCCATGTACCACCTGCACTAAAAAAGGCAGTATGCATAATATACATATCCACAATGCAAGTATATTGTTGTAATGTATCTACACACTCCACTCAGGGACCTGGTTCCTAGACACACACTCAACGTGATAGTAAATAGAATAGTAAAGACAAATAGTAAGAATCCAAGATTTTACGTGGAAAAACTCATTGCTTAAGGGAGAAACAATCATGACCCATCCCACAAGATTTTCAAACCTCAAAATTCACTAAGATGCAAGAGCAATGTAGTTAAATACAATTAGTTGTTTATTTGCACACATCTCTCTCCACACCCAACTTGTATAACTTTATTATAAGACTTAGAGCATAATAATTCTCTCAAGTAGTTTACACTACACTCACACCTGATTAATGTAAACTTCTACCCAGGGATTCAAAGGTCACAACAAACCAAGAACCTTAACTATGAAGACTAGACAAAACAAAATCAATATTCCTTTACATACAAGGAAGTTGATATTACAAAAACTCTTAACACGGAATAAAACAATGACTAAAGAACATTATATATTCCATTTATCAGGTCCCTTTAGTACTATGTCGCATATCTCATAGTGGGACAAAGAAGACTTCTACCTTTAATTGCATAAAACATCAATTATTGAAAAGTCGTTTTTAGTCTCTTACAAGATTCCTTTTAATTGCACATCAAGGAACCTTTGAAGACCCATTGGTCTTTTAGTACAAAGAAGGACAATTCTGCAGTCATCTTTCCACCATCCATACAGCTTTTCCAATTATATTCCAACATGGTCATTTTTATTTTCTTAGCACAATAATGACCTGGTCCCAGTTTATACCAGAAGTTTGTTAACCATCAAAATAGACATGTAATAATATTTTCCCCTTTTTGATGATGACAAACTATTGGTTCCCCTGAACCTAGTATTTCCCCTGAACCTGGTACCCACTTTATCCTTCCTTGGACACCAGACAACTATTGCTTTACCTTGACAATCTAGTCTTGAATCTGGCATATCAAACTAAGAAAGAGAATTCCCATATTCCCATATCAGTTTTCCCCGTTTTGGCACTATTAAAAACATAGACAGTAAACAAAATAGAGAGCACAAGTACTCAGTTCATAGCCATTGGGGCAACATGACATAATTAGAACCATAAAAGCATAAAACTAAAGCACTGAAAATAGTGCAACCATCAAGATTACAGAGAAAAGTATTCAAAATACAACAAAATATAATCAATAAAGCAAGTTAGATTAGGCCAAGCACAACACCAGCAAAAAGAAGGAAACAGATCTAAGGTACAGATAGTTTTGTGATACCGCCCAAGCTACACCTCCTTTTTGAAGGTTAAAGCAATCGTTGTCAGGACGTATAACCTAACCAAGGTTAGGGTTGAATTCTACGGGGAATATGGTGAACTCGGAGTAATTCCAAGCAAGTCAAGTGAATTAATTAACCTACTTATCTCCCAAAAGGGATGGTTGTAGTTTGCAGAAAGTAAACATAAACTAGAACAAGTGTTATGAAACCAGTGATAGAAGTAACTAGGGTATTGTGCTCTCCATGATTCCCTAACTTGCTATTACCAGATAAATCGTAATCTTTTCTAGTATGTTGCATATAGAACGATAAGTTAAGTTTACCAAACCCTTTGATCCAGGCAAGAGGTAAATTTCACCATGTGATTTGATCCATCACGCAGTGTGACATTACTAACCCGTACCTATTGTCCCAGTACAACCTCCTCTTGATCCAGTTTGGTTGATCAGATGAGGAGAAATCAATCGAATCCTGTTAATTGATCTCTTTTCCTATTCATTACTACCTTGATCCAGTCAGTAATAATTAGGCAATTTCTAATGTTGGCCACCATTAAAAAAAAATCAAAATAAAAAGAATTAATTAATACATGGATACATACTTTTAAAGAATTATAAATTATCCAGTTTTACTTTGTTAGTTTTTCATGGTTCCCACAACCCTAGTATGGATTTAGCTCTGTGTAATCATAATAGATGTAAGAATCATGATATAGGATAACATAATTAAGCGCTTACAATGGCAGAGTTAAGAACAAGAAATCCCAAGTTCTTCACTAGAAATCACAAAGTGCTGTTAAAAATCACAAAGTTATTTTCCAAGTGCCTCGTGTGTCTCTCTACACTTTTTTTGTCATTCTCTTTTGTTATCCTTTATTCTATGTCTAAAATAAACTAAAAAACCTATTTATAATAATTCAAATACAAGTCCAAAATAAAATAGAAAAATTGAATTTGGTAGGCAATGCAAACGGGGTTACGAGTTATGCTAAGTTCTATGGCCTGTACCGGGCTTCATAGTCTTCAATCTTCAAAATTGGGCATCAATTCTACGAGACCTTTATATGGGCCATATTTAGACCTATGACTCGTATAAGGTTTCATCTGATAACTTTTCAAAAAATTCAAAAATCTGATCCTCAAGGCACGAAACATAATCCACGACTCATATAAAATTTTATGGCTCGTTTGATAGTTCGTGAATGCACTTCAGAAAATAGGTCCTTCACTGGATCTCAAGCACGAAATCACTCTACCACTTGTGGAAAATTCCATGACCCGTAGAGTGCTTCGTACTTCACCAAAAATGCAGTATCTATAATACTTTGCCCTAAATCATGTCAAATCCTGCAATCTTGAAAAACAAACACATCAAACTTACAAACATCGATTTGAGAACACATAAAATTTCAAGTTTTATACATCAAAAGTGTTATATTTTGACAGCACATCAACACCCTCAACTTAAAACTGTTGTTTGTCCTCAAGCGATAGGCTCGATCTACATAAGCAGTATAGTAACACACAGATCTTAATCTAATGGCATACATTGTCTCCACATCAAGCACAGAAATCCACAATAACTCATCAATGCATCTCAGATATTCATCAAACAAACCAATACAGATCTATATATGTGGCAATGAAACTATGACAAGCAAGGTAACCATAAATAAGAAACAATCATTGAAATAGCCTACAACTTAAAGTGTAGTGCAAGTGCCCTTACAAAAATAAGTCTCATATCCCACTCATGATAGTATTTCCAGATTCAATGCTTGGGACTAAGTAAAATCACTCATACTTACAACAAATATTCAAATATTGTGCTTAATACCATATGCTTGCCCCTATACTCACAAACCAACATTGGGAAAACAACTCTAAACTCCACATGAGACACTCTCTCATCCTGCAAGAGCGGAGGACTTATTTTTTCGGAGTGCCTCATTGATGGGGAGCTCTTCGGGGTGGCATAATCTAGAGAGAAACAAAAGCTCATCATTAGTTAATGGAAAATCTTATTCAGCTCTAAGGCACGATATTGAATAAGAAAGAAGTGAAGACTTTCCTAAAGCACCTTATAGCCTCTCATTCAAGATAGTGTCGCGCTTCACAACCTTGAATGAGACTCTACACTACGAGGTATACATGGACATCTGAGGAATATTTTAAAATCTCGTGCTCTGATACTAAGTTTGTAATGACCTGACCTAGGGGCCTAGTCATCACACAGTGAATGAGGTTCCCGAGGCACCTCATCCAAGCTATCTAAGCGTCTTAAGCATTCATAGGTTATAAAAAGGAACATAATGCAAAAAAGACATGAGGGAAAGGGCGTTATGGGCTTTTTGACCAATGAAGCAATATTAAAATAGTGGAAATAACTAACCCATGACTTTGTCCATATGCATACCAACTATGTCATAAGTCGATAGGATTGGTAATGGACAGTCTCCATAAATAGAAAGGAATCTAGACAATACAATACTGAAAGTAAGTGCCTTAGAAAGGCTACAAAATATCGTCTTGAACAAGCTAAACACGAGCTAGAAGGAAAGAGTGGACGAGTCCCAGTTTAAGGGTTCGCCACAATAATAGAGTTAGTCTTGGGCGTCAAATATTAGCCACGAGCCGGTAGAGGAGTACTTGTTCGTACATGGTTAGATCATACAGGCAAATATGCGTTAGTACATTTGATTGTACTATGTATATGAGATGCAATGCATGGATGAAATTGTAACGCCATCATAATTAAATATAATATATAAGTATGCATAAGGTTAATGAGACATGATATAAGCTTAAACATGTACAACATGGCTCAGACCAATATGAGATAATGCATAGTTAACAGATGAATTCAAGGCATATCATGGGATTATACAAACTTGTTGGAATAGGCCATATGAGCTAATACATGGAATCCAATGAACTCCTTCAATTGAGAAAAGGCCAACACACTCCTTCTATTAGGAAAAGAGGAATCTAATTTCCAAAGTAGATATTCAAAACTTAGTATCTTTCATAACTTTGGGGCCTACATGGATTCACTAGCCTAGCCTACAAGGCTCCTGTGGTGTCACATAGTTAGGGACATTGAGATTTAGCTTCAGGATGGGGTTCACGTCTCAACTAACAGTATGAGTCCGAATCTCAAGTCCTATCGATGCTAAGTTATCCCATGGAACCTTTAGACATAATTTAGAATCATAAGTAGCAATTAATAAGAGTAGCTTAAACTTAAGAGTCTTTCTCAAACGTCTTTGGGGCGATAATCACTTTACACATATCTTTGGAAAACTTGACTTTGAAGCTCTTCATAAATACCCTATTCATAATAATAACTCATGAGAACTTTCATTGAAAAATAAGGTGGGATTATTTGATGCATAGAACAATCATAAATCATATAAGTCTTAAGAAATTTCAAAAGTAAATATTAAAATCATTCAAATTTAATCATATCAAGACTCATCTTAGAATCAACATCAAACCTCCAAAAATATACATACATTTACTTAACAAATAGTCGTTGAACTTTAGGAACATCATATAATAGAATATGAATTAAAAAATATTATCATAAGCATGCATAGAAACTTAGAAACTTAAAAAACAAAAAAGGTAAAATGCATAATAGAAAACTTAATGGGTGAAAGGATACTCATAAATCAACTCACATACCTGAGAAACTAGGGAGAATCAGATTGAAGTCTCAAGAAGGAACTTGGGAAACCTAGCCTTGTTCTTGAGAACTCTTGCCTTAAGAATTTGAAACTAAAGGAATGAGCGAATGAGGGGCATATCTAGGGCTTGAAGACTAATATGAGTCCCCCTTTTCGTCCCCCAAACGACATAGTATAGGAATAAAATTATAAAAAATGACTAAACTACCCCTCTTAATTAAAAATGACGAAAGCTATCTACAAGACCCCAACTACAAGCCATAGATTGTTTTATGGGCCTTAAACTATTTTCATCTGATGGCTCACCTAAGAATCCTGAAATATAGTCTTTGCTAAATTGGGAATTACGACAAACGGGATAGGCCGTACTATTTTCTATAAACCATGGTTAGACTTGTAGAGTCCTTCCATATGTAGCTAAATTCTCACCTTGTATCTGATCTTTTTTTACAAAACCTTATACGAGTACGTATAACATTTTATGGGTCATCTGATGAGTCATAGATTAACTTCTTGAGAACTCCAAATTTTTACATGTCTAGAATCCCACTCATGAACCATTCCATGAGATATAGAAAAATTCATGGATTGTAGACTGTCTCATGAACCAGGTCCTCAGTATTTTCCAGGCCAACTTTACTGCACTCATGAGTCCTAAACTGGGGGTCGTTACAATCATTTTAAGAATCGGATTAAGCTCGAATTCGAGGTGCAGGATTACATAAATATAAGGATATTTGTGTAGTCTTTGTTTTGAGATTTCAATATAGGCCTACTTGTTTGCCTTTTTAGCTTCAAAATTGGTTTAGGTCCATTTTCTGTGATCTTAGTATCAAAATGACATATTGATGCTATGATTCTATTTTGGATAGCTTGGCAGCATTTTGATATCACCTAAAAGGATAAATCACCTGTTGTAAGGACTCAGACATTGTACGACCTCATTGGAGCTTGAAAATTTTGGTTTCGAGATATTTTAGACCACTGACTCATCATTGGAGCCTTCATGGTCCATGTGAGGTCACACCTCCAATGTGGGGCCTCCATACAATGGCCCTTAGCCTATTGAGGAGTACTGGCCCTTAAACATAGAGTTTTAAATTAAGGAACACCACACATGGACACCTCAGAGTCCGTGTGATACTTCACGGACCGTGTGGTGGGCCGTGTTGTGGCCTTAGCTTGGAATCCTACAACTTTGGGCCAAGTATGGTGACACGGCCAAGTACACGACCCATGTAGGATGACACACCCCGTATGGCCTTGTATAGGCTCCACAGTGAAATATTTTCTAAGTATTGGATCACCGTCTCAGAACCATATCGTGAAGAATTTTCTAAGTGAAGTGGGATGGAGGAGTACACGGCCCGTTTGGTTTGGTACGGCCTGTGAATCCATTCGTATGGGTGTTGACGTAGGATTTTTTAAGTATAAGCTATGCTTTATTGATGATTTTAAGTTGATTAAAGCCCTATTATGATGATTTGCATTGGAGTTATGAAGTTATGAATGTGCATATCCCTTTCAAAACTTGATTTATACATGGGTAGTCTATATTATGTTTTAAATGTGAATTTTACTTATGTCTTTACTTGAATTTCATAATTCTTTGTTGATTTTAGATTAAATCTCAATTACTCATGCTTTACTCACATTATTCATAGCATATGCATTCATGTTCATTGGATTTTATAAAAATTATGAAGTGAATTAAGCCCAATTATGTTTATGTAAATGATTTTTGATAAAGATATTTGTTATGATAAGAATGTGATCATGAAAGTCTATTGTTATTGGCTCTTTGAGCATATTGGGTATTTGCATCATATTATTAAATGAATGAGCTAGTCTTGTGCATGAGTATCTGATTATGAATTATGGTTTGACTTTTGAGCCTAAATGTGCATTGAAAGGATTTGAAATGACTATTGCCTCTTTTGAAATCAGATATATATGTATATATATTCTCGTGGGATGTTTTCTTTGACTTAGCACTAATGGATTAGAGGCATCAGGGCTATCCCCAAGGGTCCTCTCCCTTTCCTTGAACTATGTGCCAGCATAAGAATGGAAGTCATTACCTAAAATACCGGGTCGTAAGGAATGGTTATTCATTTATTAGTATGATATGATAAATCCTTATGAAAAGAATGGGTTGTAAGAAAGGTGTCCATCCACCGAAAAGACTGGGTGGTAAGGTGTGATGTAGATAACCCATGGCAAGTAATCTTCTCCTACCGATGGGAGACCTTCATTGGACTAATTCATGTTATAGCTCACATGAGTTTGAGTTGTCGGTTATAGTCCATCCCCACTATATATGAGCATTTGTGCATTTCATACATCATTGGTTTCATGGCATATCGTATATTATATCTCTTGCTATATATCTCATTCTATATTATGTGTCCTTGTCATCTACCATTGAATACAAGTTCGGTAAGCCATATGCATTGCATGTCCGCATACTTAGTACATTCAAACATACTAATGTATACTTTGCCTACATGATCTAACCATGTAGGGACCGGAGATTACCTTCATCCACTGTTTAGCGACTAGATCAGATTTTGAGACATTTGTTTTGGTGAGTCCTATCTTCCAATAAGCCATCATTCCTCTACCTATGAAGTCTTTTTTATGTTTTTTACTTTAAGGGTGAGCCCGGGACATGTCTTGGCCTCCCTCCTATCTTACGTTTAGAGGCATTATTGGACATCTTGTAGACTCTTGTCGAATCTATATGTTATGTATCGTATTTATAGTTTATGATTATGGTTATCTATTGGATATGACTATTATGGATTTATTATGATAATCATGATAATATGTATTTTTTTATGTGTAAATGTGAAAGATCCTAAGTCCCATATTGCCCCCATAGAGTGAGTCATACTTAGGCGCCCCTTAGTCTTTATGTGCTACGTGTTATGTGAATCCATGTTAATCCCTTTCCCTATATTATCACCATAACATGAGTCCTATTTTTTCGTCCTTTAGAGCTATGTGTTTACTATTTATATACGCTTATGAACAGATGATGTGAATATGGATACTTTGAGACTTGTTTGGGGACTCTCAGTTTTCCATTCTCCATGTCATTCCTAGACCCTAGGTCCAGGTCATGACACCTGCAGAGTGATTGGATACTGCATGTTTGACATTAAGGTAAGCCATAGTATTCCCCTTTCCTTGACTAAGTCGAATGGGTAAATCCTATTTAGATTATGTGAATAAAGAGCAGGGGGATATTTTAGAGGTAATACATGTTGAGTGTTACTATACCAGCTAATGTTACTGATTATTAAATATTTATTGGCATGCCGATATCATTTGTGGCTAGAATACTGGTTCTTGTTATATATATGATTATCTGGGATTAATAAAGTGGTTTTTGACCTACCGAGGATCCTTTGGGACTTGTATTTTGATTGTCTGTCACATTTCTATTTATCAATTATACTTTTGATAGGCTGATGATTGATGGGCTTTAGTCCAAGTCAGGCTAGTGATACCCTAGACTTGTGTAGGTCAGGATCGGTAGACTGTTATACTTGCATCCAGCATAACTCGAGAGACGTAGATTCTTGTAGACTATATAAGATAACTTGAGTCTTTAGAGTTGAGCCTTGGAGGTGTCATGATAAGACAATAAACCAAATATCTAAGTTATTAGCTAGCTAAGAGTAAGGTTTTGTTATATGAGGATCGAGCATCTCCCTGCCATTGGGGAATCATTCTCCCACTAAGAAGTATATAAATAAGGATCAACTACTTTATATATACCTCTTGTTACAGGCTAAGTAGTTAGATACTATTTAGTTAGATGATATACACAATTAGAGGCGCCATTGATGGAGGGCGTTTTTTGACTAGTACACCGTTTAAGGGCCTAGGCAGACCACTAGCCACGTTTGATCTTATCTTGGTAAGGACCAGGGCGCAGCCTAGTTTGGGGAGGCCAGGTATTAGCTTTGGTCGGAGGCCAGGGTATACAGTCTAGGTTAAGGCCCAATTGGATGTCTTTGTTACATTATGGAGTCCACATATACTTGGGTTATGAGATCAGCTAACACTTAGCACCATCACACCTTACACCTTTTCACGTCGTTGTTGTGCGTGGGTGTAACTTCTGCAAAGTGGGATTAGAGGTTTTAGGTTAGGGTTAGGATAGATATAGGCACCATCATGACCTGCAAAGTGGGATCATAACAGTGTAGTAACTAGTTAGAGTTCTAGTATGGTGAATTTCATATTTCTTAAGATTTAATAGTTAGACGTCAACTTCATTTTGTTTAATGTATTTTTGAGACTTCTATTATGTTTCTATGTGTTTATATTTCTATCTAGGCACCTAGATATTGCGTAGGTTCGATATTAAGGCTTGACTTGCTGATGCAGGAGTTGGTATGGGTGCCAGTCTCAGAATCCAAATACTTTACCTGATTTGAAATTTATTTATAATTTTTTCATAATTGATAAGGTTACTTTTTATTTTATTTTATTTAGATTATTTTTTTTACTTTCCAAAATTGATAACATCAATCTATTTACATTAAACTTCTTACTATATATGAAATTGATGATAGTAGGAAATCCACAATCTTTTAAATTGATATTTGTCTCCTTATTCTTTTCTCATTATCATAACATAATTGGTAAAAAAATAAATAAATAAGGGTGCTGCTCCATTGACCCTTTTTCTTGTATGAAGGTTTCATAGTCCTATAAATATAGGCATTTTTCCTCTTAATGTTTTCATCATTTCTCAAGACTTAAAGGTACGTTTTCTCTCTTTGTCCTTTCATTTATCATATATAATCTAGATAAAAGAATTTATTTTCTTAATGTTGTTTATATAATGCATCCTCCATTCTTATAGAAAAGTCATCTTTATACATCCGTGAGAACTGTTATAATCAAGTAGTGAAAGATTTTCAATCTTTTACGTATTCTATTTGTTTGAATTTTCTTTTCTATACATGTAGATTCATATTGAAATTAATTATTAGACGAAGGATTTTACCTTGCGTGACTTAACATTGCACATTTTTACACTTTAGTTTATTATATATAGACGCACTTTTATGTTTCTTTTAGCTATTTATCAAAATTTTTTATTCAAACTTTGATTTCCTTCTCTTGTTTTTATCTCTCAATTTTATTTTATTTTTGACATGTTGTACTGTGAGTCCTAAGAAGCCTATGGAATCATGATTATTCAAATATTATACCACAAATTACAAAATATAAAATATTGAAAAGAGAAACAAACATTATCATTTAATTCCATACATGATATAAATTTATAGATCTTAATTACTTGATTCACATAGATCTGTTAATTTAATTGGATCAATCAATTCCAGTTAAAGTTCCAATGGTAGAACCAAATCATCATGAGGAAAGCCACCAAGCAAGAATTGATTTTGTCTCTGATATAATAAGAGAAATAGCATTCAAGGAACAACAAACAACTACAATATTTCAAATTGGTGATGAAGTTGAAGTTGCAAGTCAAGAATTAGGCTACATAGGTTCTTATTACAATGCAACTATTCTTTATTCCTTTGGCCCTGATGGTTACGTAGTCAAGTACAAGACTTTGCTGACTGATGATGAATCTGCTCCATTGGAGGAGCATGTAAAAGTCTCTGAGGTCCGTCCTGTTCCACCAGATTTTTCACATGAAATAATGCCAATGGAAATCTACGACATGGTTGATGCGTATGACAATGAGGGCTGGTGGTTTGGGGTCATCACTGGGAAAACAAGAGAAAGTTATTATGTCCATTTTCCTACTACTGCTGAGAATCTTGTGTATTCTGTCGATAAGTTAAGGTTTCATCAAGAATTCACTAATGGTGAGTGGATATTTCCTTCAGGTTAAGGACAGAGTTGTTTTGTTGTACTGATTTTGATTTCAAAAAATTCTTATATTATTATAGTGTAATATGAATGTAACTTAATTATTTCAAGTTTAGTTGCAAAATATTATGTATGCTGATAAAGATTTATGATTATGTTACATCAAGTATTTAGTAAATAAATTGTGGAATAAAATGTTTGTAGTGAGAATTAAAAAAAATGATAAAATTTGCGAAATCATAAAGTTTCAAAGTATGGGTGATTAACACTTTTAAAAGTAAGTTACTTTTAACAATCACCTAAAGAAATTAGGGTTAATCTCTTTATTTTATTTTATATATTTTAATTATTTTTTTAGTTTATAAATAAGTTTTTATCTATACAATCGTGTTAAACAACATAAATCAATTTTGCTTATACAAATCCTATTATAGCAAATTCTTAAATATACATCTTATTGAAATCATTAATGATGGGAGTAATTCAATTATTTATCTAAAGTAGCGATGCGTTATTGTGAGAAAAAAGAAACCTTTTAATTATTTTTCTCAAACCTAAAAAAGATCTTCAAATTTTTTTTTATTCTACCTGTTCATTTTTTCTATAATTGTCTTCCAATTCTCTTCTTTTTTGTATTCACAAATAAACAAATTTTTTGAATTCAAATCAAACAATTATTATATGAGTAAACAAGAATTGGATGATAACTATATTGTGATATTTACTACTCGCTGCATCCAACAATAGTTGTCAATTATTGACTTGACATAAGAAATATGAAATAGTAAATGATAGGGATAACTTTACAAAATCACTCCTTGAATATGATAAATGCAACATCTTCAAAAATATAATAGAGAAATGACTATAATTAATTATAAGAGTGAATTAGGAACTAATTCATATTTAACAACAATAGTTGTCCACTATATATGTATATTTTGAGTCTACAATAGCTCTGTACAAATGACTTCCAGGTTCTAAGGTCACATCTTTGATTTTTATTTGTTGTTGTTAGCCATCATTATGCCTAGCTGCTAGAACAGGTACCCTAGGCTGGACTGGCTTGCCGTAGGTAGGATTTAGCATGTGTCATCATGACCTGAAAAATCGGATCATGATATTATAGTATACTAAAAGAGAAATTCTAGTCACTTGGTATAAGACTTGAGATACGTTATGAGTTTTACTATGTTCTACAAACTCACATGTCCACAATAATCAAATGGCTTGATACTAGTATATCTTTCTCTCTTTTCGGTGACCAATTGATTACATAAGAAAATTTTGAAAGAATGTCCTCGATCATGTGAAGAGATGTTTTCTCAAACCGAAAAAAATAATGAAAGAAATATTGACTAAGCTTTGAAGTAACTTAGTCATAAGTGATACAATGTCTAATCCTATTGTACAGAAAAAATGCAAAAATCATCATCTCTTTGATTCCTTATTGACTTAAATTTTATCAAACAATAATGGTAATTTATATTACCATAAACACATATAAATTATTACTTTTTTAAATGCTTTGTTATTTTTATATACACCTATCCATTCTTATTAGCGTTATAAAAAAGTTGAATTTCGTTTTTAATCCTTGGGAAGTTTCACGCTTGAGACCAATCATCTATGTAAAATGGATGAGAACGAGAAAGAACGCTTGAGAGACCTGTCTGGAATCAATCAACAAAAGCTTCACTACACTTGCACAAGCACACGGTACTATACTAATGGAAGCCCTACCTACCGGTGAACCACATGAAATGAAGAATAAAACTTAAAACTCGCTAGTATGCAATGTATGGGATGGGACCTTAACAAGGCAATTTATAAGATGTTAAGACGAATGACTCGGCTTCCATTATTACGTTATACATTTATTTGATTAGGTTAAAAGAGATTAAAAACTAGTTGAGAATTCATCACCACAAAAAACCATATCACAAATAGGGTTTAAGATATTCCAATGGCTTTGATTAAGATGAAAATGACATGTCATCAACTAATAGTAGAGTCGCCTTTGAAAGTGGGTAAGTTGAATCCAACTGATGCTTTGCAGGATCATCAAGTGACCAAGAGAGGGCATATAATACAAAAACCTAGGAGGGGAGACGAATTTTGAAGCAGACCCATCATACCCTACGCCATGCCGCCTAATTAGCAGGTGATTCTTTAGAGCGATTTCTCAATGGTAGAACAACTCAAGATTATAGGAACAAAACATGAGTTTCACTCAACCCATTACCTCTATCCTACAAGTAAGACAAGCACTAGTAATTAGTTACGTTAACATTCTATTGAGATTTCCCAGTCTAGATATTCAAATGCACATTAGGTATTCACGAGTTTCACAGAGTAGCATCATTATCACAAGAACATCATTCTTGTCATCTTATTTCGTCCTAAAAGTAGCAGAGGAAGAGCATACCCTCAAAACATCCATTGTATTATGATTTTCACTAAAAAACAAAATAGTGTCCAAATCATATTTTCATTTCCATTGTGCCCTCCAGCGTCTTTTGTCATTTCCTAATTAACTCTCTTAGGGTTCTTATGCATGAAGCAACTCCCTTTTTAATATTTATTTAATATTGAACTCCTTCAACCATTTTTAATGGTTTTAAGTGTCCAAATTATAATTATTAAAGCAATTTTACAAAGTTGAATTTTTATTTAACTCCATTTCCTTCTCCTTCATCATTCATTTAAGTTGGTATGTTGCATGATTAATTATTTTTTGTTGCTTTTGGTGATATGGGAAGGCTACCTAATCCTTTAATATGTCCTTAGCCTCGATTATAGTCGTCTAAGTAAAAGTATTGGTGTCACAACCCTGGCCCACCTTGTGTGACATCCACACAAACCTTCCAATAAGAGAACATTCTAACTCAACATACCCCAATTTTCATCCATGATGACCTTGAAAATAATCGGTTCATTTGTCCCTGGTTGCAGTTGGAAGTTTCATCTGTGGAGGGAAACGATATTTGTATTTTTATAAACATAAGAGATGCTTTTTGATTTGTCTTTTAAGTCAGATCTAGAATGTATTGGTAAGGATCCCTCCCCTGCCTAGTTGTTTGGAGATCTCCTTAGCCATAGTTGGAGTCACAAGAATATTTCATATCCCTTGCTCATTTTCTTGTTGTATCTTTCCCACTTTAGTTCTAGTCTTGGCAAAATCCTTAACCATCCATAGCTCTTTTGTGTACTTATCGGGCCTATGAGGTATTGTTTGGGTTGTTGACTTATGGGGTCCAATTAGATTTTAGTTAGCTATTTACTTATTTCATTTCAGTAAGTTCTACATTTATGTTTCTTATTTTTTGATTTATTAATATTACACCTTGGAATAAAATTACCAAAATACTCCTAAACGAGATATTATCCATATAATGCATCATCTCAATTTTTTGGAAAATTCGAGGCTAAATCATGATTAGCACAAAAACTGAGTAGAGAAATAGTCTCGGTTGATTTTTAGGCTAACCGGAGCAAAAAATAATTTTTTGGGGCAAAATGTGATTTCCAGCAAAGTGCGCCACACCTCCACATTGCGAATATGTACCAAAATAGGTCACTCTCATACTTTACACATAAAACTCGTTCAAGGGGTGTGATTTATGTGTTATGTAAAAAATGAATTAAGGCGGAACAAGTCTACAACGCAGCTTACTCCATTATAGTTCAAATTTTCTCTGTCGATTGAAATTTTAATGAGGGACATTTCAAATTTTTACCACCCTCATACACTTAATTCATGACTGATATAAGTTTTTTTTTTTTTTTGCCTTAAAAGGATTCTTGAACCATCCCTAAGATTCTTTATGTGTTCTAACTGGAGAATTAGGGCAAAGAAGAGAAGAAAAAAGCTAGGGATCCAAGTAATTAGAGAGAATATCTTGCAATTTTGGTTATCATCCTTCAACCAAGATATGTAAAGTTAACCTAAAGCATGAAATTATTCTTTCATGTGCCCCAAGATTTATGATAGGTTGATTGTGAAGGAATTGAATCTCGACCGAAGGCTTTCTTGAGAAATTTTCTTGAATAATATATATTTAACTTAATATTTTATAATAGATATTTTATGAACTTGTTCCTTGAACAAATAATTTGAAATTCTACTTTTAAATATAAACCCTAGATATTATTTAACTAAAATTTGCATGGACGAACATAGCAAACAAGTCTAAAGCCTTGACATGATAAATGTTGATTGTGATTGTAATGTGAAGATGATGATAGTGTTGATAGAACTAAATGGTCCTATGTGTTCCCATAAATTGAACTCAAATGATTGGTCTAAATGGATAGTCCTCTTAAATCATTATTTAAATTGCTCTCAAAAGATGTGATAGGGAATTGATTGGATGGTTAATAAGTCAAAAGGCTTGATGATGACAAAATTCATGAACTGATAAGAGTCCTTATGAGACTTATTGATTGGTTAGATTAGATTTGATTGTTCTATGAGTATTGAGTCTTGGGAAAAGTATCGAGCTCCGAATTGAGTGACAGTAAATCCAATTAGAACTCAATAACTATGTCACCAAACGTAGGTGAGAAGTGAATAGCAAATAGTATGAATTCCTCATTATCTTCCCTTATAAGGACTTGATTGATTGTTTGCATCCATGATTGGTTGATCCGTTCTTTATCCTAGCAAAGTATTTATCACAACCCAAAAATCAAGTACAATGGCATTAATCTAACCTACCTAGGTGAGTCAGCCCAACACTTAATAGTCCAACATAATAATAAAAGTAAAAGATAAACAGTCTA
Organism: Solanum ossicruentum; assembly: GCA_025774065.1. Classification (NCBI taxonomy): domain Eukaryota; kingdom Viridiplantae; phylum Streptophyta; class Magnoliopsida; order Solanales; family Solanaceae; genus Solanum; species Solanum ossicruentum. The sequence continues at coordinate 7,320 of JAOTQR010119072.1, read as the reverse complement.
AATAGGATAGATAGGCATAAGAAATCAAAATTACAACCTTCCCAAAACTATTATCACATGTACAAGCCTCAAAATACAGAATACTCAAAGAAATACAAGTCTAAAATGCCTAGTTCTCAAATAAAACATAATATGATAATGGATTACTTGAAGTTCTGCTGAAGACATAAGCAACTACCTCAAGAATAATTCGAAAGCTCGATCTTGAAATGAGAAAAGTCTAACCAAAGGGATCGGGCTCGTAACCTGGCAAGGGATGGGCACTAAACAACAAGGTACTCGCAAATTAAACTAACCTAAAATAAAGTAATGAAGAACATAATTACTCCTTAACACTCATCCACATACCCCCAAACTACAAACTTGCACTCAGAAAAGTCTCAGCACAATGTATACAACATAGAAAAATCACAAGGATATAGATATACTCATCACATAGGACTAGGGCGTAGATGTCAAGGGAGAAGAGGTTCAATTATAAACAAGTCAAATGATACAATATATGTCAAGACCCAAACCTAGGGCGTAGATGTGACATGGCGAATAGAAACCCAAAAGGACCCCAAACAAGTCTCTTAGCATATCATTTACACATCCTTGGTCGCAGAAGCAATTAAACAACAATAAGAGAATGTAAATAAGGATAAAAGGGACTAAGGGAAGTCTTTCATAACATAAATCATCAAATGAGTCAAAGCTCAAAGCATAACTACATAACTTGTCCAACAACACCTCTAATATAGATTAGGCGGGGGCCAAGACAACTTTTCGAGGCACATTTTCCGGCACTTTTTAGGGCATTTCAATATCTCCCTCTCGGGAACATTCGTCATCTAATGTCAATTAAATGTATATGAGAGAAATAATCAATATGAGTTCATCCCAACATGTAAATGCAACAATGCACTTAAAACGTCATTTTAAAATCTCAACGCAAGTGTCAAAATTACCATAAACTTGTCAACATAAACATGAATGCATGCAATGACATAAGGGCTGAAACATAAGACTTAAAATCACATAGGGGACTCGAATTAGTATCTTAGGCTTTATTAGAATGGTAGAGATAGGGATATCATTTTTGCATGTCTTCCTTGGCTATAAATGTAGCATTCTCAACTTGTTGGTTTCTCCAAAGGACTTTAGCGGAAGCAACATCCTTGTTCCTCAACCTCTTCATTTATCTATCCAAAATTTCTACCGGAACATCTTCATAAGTCAAATTGTCTTCAATAATACCTACAACATCTAGAGGCACAATGACACTTAGGTCACGTACACACTTCCTCAATATAGACACATGAAAAATCGGATGAACCTTATTCATATCATTAGGCAACTCCAACTCATAGGTCACATTACCAATCCTCCTCAATATTCCATAAGGACCAACAAATCTTGGACTCAATTTACCCATCTTACCAAAATGAACCACACCCTTCATAGGTGAAACCTTCAAATAGACCCAATCACCAACCTCAAATTCAAGATCCTTTCTCCTCATATTAGCATAGGACTTTTGATGACTTTGGATTATTTTCAATCTTTTTATTATCAACCTTACCTTCTCCATGGCCTCCATAACCAAATTCGGACCCAACAAAGCCATCTCTCCTACCTCAAACCATCCAACTGGGGACCTACAACATCCACCATAGAGAGCCTCAAGGAGCCATACCGATGTTAGAATGATAGTTATTGTTGCAAGCAAACTCAATGAGTGGAAGATGATCATCCCAACTACCCTTAAACTTCAATACACAAGCTCTAAGCATATCCTCAATAGTTTGGGTAGTTCTTTCGGTTTGGCCATCTGTTTGAGGTGAAAGGTCATACTAAATTTTACCTTGGTACCAAGACCTTTTTGGAAGGACCTCCAAAAGTGAAAAGTGAATTGAGCACCATAATCAGATATGATAGACAAGGACACCCCATGCAATCTAATCAATTCATGAATGTATAATATAGCATAATCTTCAGTATCATAACTAGTCTTAACTGGCACAAAATGAGCCAAGTTTGTCATTTTATCAACTACAATCCAAATAGAATCAAAACCCTTTCTAGTCTTAGGTAACTCAATCACAAAATCCATGTTAATTTCCTCCCACTTCCAAGTAGGAATCTCTATATCTTGGGCTAGACCATCCGGCCTTTGATGTTCGGCTTTAACTTGTTAGCAATTATGACTATCGGATACAAGCTTAGCAATATCTCTCTTCATGCCTCACCATCAAAACACTTCCCTCAAATCTCTATATATCTTGGTAGAACCAGAGTGAATAGAATAGGAAGAATTATGAGCCTCATCTAAAATCTTCTTTCTCAAGTCACTAACACAAGGCACACACAATCTACCGTGGTACCTAAGGGAACCATCTCCCTCTTGGGAGAAAACCTCCACCTTACCATCTCTTACTAAAGCCTTTAACTCTAATAAGGCGGGGTCAAGATCTTACTTTGCCTTCACCTCTCAATCAATGGAGATTTGGAACCATCTACCACCACTATTTCACCATTATCAACCTCCTCCAACATAACTCCCAACCTAGCCAACCAATGAACCTCTCTAGCCACCTCTTTGCCCTCATCATCAACGTGTGCAAGGCTACCCATAGACACCCTACTCAAAGCATCAGCCAAAACATTAGCTTTATCGAGGTGATAATGTACACTCATATCATAATCCTTAAGAAGCTGTAACCACCTTTGTTGTCTCAAGTTGAGGTCTTTTTAGGTGAATACATATTAGAGACTCTTAAGATCGGTAAACACATCAACATGCACCACATACAAATAATGACGCCAAATTTTCAAAGCAAATACCACAACAGCCAATTCAAAATCATGGGTAGGATAATTCTTTTCATGCACCTTAAGTTGCCTAGAGGCATAAGCTATCACCTTACCATTTTGCATCAAAACACAACCCAAACCAATTTGTGAGGCATCACAATACACAACAAATCCTTCTAACTTTTCTGGTAGAGACAAGATAGGAGCGGAGACGAGCTTATTTTTCAAGGTTTGATAATTATTTTCACACTCATCGGTCCATAAAAATTTAGCCTTCTTTTGAGTAAACTTAGTAATAGGAGAAGCAATAAAAGAGAATACATTCACAAACCTCCGATAATAACCCGCTAAGCCCAAGAAGTTTCTAATATCCAATGGAGTCAAAGGTCTAGGCCAATTTCTAATCACTTCTTTCTTTCTAGGATCCACCTTAATACCATCCCCCAGCACCACATGACCTAGGAAGGCAACCTCTTTCAACCAAAACTCACATTTCTCGTATTTGGCATAGAACTTCTCTTCCCTCAATTTTTGTAGCACTACCCTGTGACACCCCAAAACTTTATGCTCTTGTGTATCCATATTTCAAGCCTCATTTGGTTAGGTTGGGGTTGAACTAGGTTCATGGGAGACTCCTAGTACCTAAACGAGTTCAAGACTTCCCTAAAAGTGAGTTTTGGGTGATGGTTCATGCAAGGGTCAACTTTAAACTAGCATAACTTATAGCATATTTGGAACTGGGTAACCCACAATATGTCAAATGAAATCCTTTTGAGTTAGCTATCCAAAGCACTTAGTTTCACCTAATTTCGAGTTCGGATGAAGGAGTTATGATTGTTTTTATAAGACCCTCCCATGCAGTAAAGCCCCACGAGCACCTATACAGGCAGTAGTGTCTTGTACGGGTCGTGTGAGGTGTCTTGAGTTGAAAAAGGCCATTTTTAGCCTAAGGCATAGGGCATGACCAGTGGCATAGGCCGTGTGGCTTGCCACTGGCCATGTGGCTGGTCATGTGGTGAGTATAAGAGAGAAATAGTGGGCGTTTGGGGAAGTTTTTTTGCTAAGTGTTGTGCCACGCCCCCTCATCACAACCCGTGGCATGGGGCACGACCTATGGCATGGGGAATGATTCGTGTCCCTTGGTGTGGAGTCTGGGAAACATTTTCCAGAACCAAGTATGGTGCCACGAGACTCCACACGGGCCGTGAGGCCCCACACGACCCGTGGAGGCCTTCATAGTCATGACGACGAGATGTCTTTTTCCAATTGATTTTCAACTTCAATTTTTGGACTAAGGAACTTGCATCGGCACTCCACATGACCTATGGAGTGCCATACAACCCATGGAACCTTTTGTGGGGCAACACTTTGCCAAATTGTGCATCCGTTCACTAATGGCATTTCAGTAAATGCTAATTACTCTAATGTCCATTTTAGACTTCCAATGATATCTTAACCTTCCTAAAAGACCTAAACAAGGTTCCAAAGGATCAAACTCATTATTCTTATCTTAAATAAACTCTTAATTCTCTCAAAAGCCTCCATCAAGCCCCAATTCAATTTCAAGAAAATCCAAGAACAAGATTGGATTTAAAGATCATTTCCAAGCCTCCATTCTTCCCAACCTCAATTCCAAGCAACTTTAGACCTAAGGTATGTGGGTTTTTTTCCTGGGTTCCTTTCACCCATGATACCCATGCTTCCTTTTTCCTAAATTGCATGATATAAAGTTGAGTTTACAAATGCGCTTACTAGTATGAACATGTTTATGAACTATGTTAAAGCTATGTAAAGTTATGACTATTTTGCTATGTTGTGAGCTATATATCTTGGATCTGTTGTAAGTTTTGATAAGGGGTTTTGATGTGAATGTCTTGGGGGTATTGCAAGGTGTTGATTGATGGTTTTACAATAGATTTTCTTGCATGATTTCATCTCTAAATTGCATGGTCTTTTTCCCCCCATTACACACCCCCAAAGTGTTTGACAAAATGTTTAGTTATGGTTTCTTGAGGAATTGAAGGTCCTAAGCATGAGATATGATATGAATGATGTTATGATGATGAAATGAGCTTATGTGTATGATTATTCCTATATGAAGTGTTGCATTAGACCATATGATGAATCCTATGTAAAGTGTAGAACTCGACCATGCCCAATCCGGGGGGGTCTAAGCACCAGGATAACCTAGTGAAGGGTTTGTACTTCTCCACCTAGTGATGGAGAGGCATCACTAACCTAGATGGGGGTTAGTATTCATCAACCTAGATGAGAGTTAGTACTCATCCACCTAAGTGATGGAGCGGTATCATCACTAACCTAGATGGGGTTAGTACTGATCAACCGAGATGAGGGTTAGTACTCATCCACCTTGGTGATGGGGCGGCATCATCACCAATCTAGATAAGGGTTAGTACTCATCCACCTAAGTGATGTTGCGACATCATCACTAACCTACCAAAGGGTTGTACATTTGGAAACCTATCTTGGTCTCTCGTTCACATATGATATCCTATACAAGCATGTTTTACTTAAGTATTGATCACATATGACATATTGTATATTATGTATATTGCTTAATATCGTGCATTTTGACTAAGATACCTAATTCTTGTTGTATTATATCCTACATACTTAGTACATTCAAACGTATTAACGCATACTCTATGCCTACATGATGTTACCATGTAGGAACTAGAGCTCCATTTGGTCATCATCATCCTCCATGTGGCTAGTGGTATCCATTCAAGCTAGTTGGTGAGTCCCCATGTGCGAGGGCAATATCTATGTTCATAAGCTATGTATTAAAGACTATCCTTCTTTTGGTATACTTTTACTATGAGGTGAGCCCAGTTGCTTGTCTTGGCCCCCGTTAAGTCCTATTTTGAGGTGTTGTTGCGCAAGTTATGTATTATGCATGAGCTTTGACTTACTTATGATATTCAAGCTATTTAAATATGAGTCTCTCCCATAGTCATAATTCCCTTTATTTATGTTTCTTACATTATTTTACATTGCTTTAGCGACCAAGAATGTGTAATGATATGCTATGAAGCTTATATGGGGTTCCTTCGGGTTCTCCATTCACTGGTCATGTCTAGGCCCTAGGCTTGGGTCGTGAAAACCCTCAAATGACTCACATGATCTTCCTCACTATGGGAATAGATCAAAATATCATTAATGAAAACCATCACAAACAAATCAAGATAGGGTTTGAAGACCCTATTCATAAGATCCATGAAGATAGTCGATGCACTGGTCAACCCAAAATACATAACCACAAATTCATAGTGCTCATATCTAGTTCAGAAGGACGTCTTGGGAATGTCATACTCTCTCACATTCACTCGGTGATACCCATACCGAAGATTAATCCTAGAGAAGTGACTAGCCCCTTGAAGTTGGTAAAAAAGATCATCAATCCTTGGTAGAGGGTACTTATTCTTGATGGTGACTATATTAAGTTGTCGGTAATCAATGGAAATTTTAAAAGAACCATCCTTCTTCTTCACACACAACACCGGTGAACCCCACGGTGATTAGCTAGCCTAATAGAACCCTTCTCCAACAAATCCCTCAATTACTCTTTCAACTCCTTTAAAGTCAGAGCCATATAATAAAGGGGAATAGGAATAGGTTAATTATCGAGAAGGAGATCTTTGCCAAAATCTATAACCCTTTCAGGAGGAACACCGGGAAGCTCATTAGGAAAGACATCAAGGAACTCATTCACCATCAGGACCGACTCTATAAGAAGAACTTTGGACTCAACATCCCTAACCCTCACAAGATGATAGACACGTCCCCTTAGAAATCAACTTTTGGGCTTTAATGCAAGAAATGAATCTACCTTGACCACCACATCAAGACTCTCCCACTATGGGTTCTACAATCAATAGATACATAATATGCATGCAACCAATCCATCCCAAGAATGATATAAAAATCCACCATATCCAACTCAACAAAATCACAAGGCAACATTTTATACAAAATGAAAATGGGATATTTTCTATAGACCCTTCTAGTAGCAATGGATGCACCAACGGGAGTAGACACTTCATATGGCTCACACAACAATCGGGTTCAACATGAAACTTTTTGGCAACAAAAGGAGTAACAAAAAAAAAAGTGGCACCCGAATCTATCAATGCATACACATCAATTCAAAGACTTTTAACATACGATGACGACATCGGGCACCTCATTTACCCCTTGCCTCCCTTGAAGAGAAAAGAACCGATTGTGCCTTTGGGCACTATACTGTTGACCTCCCCTTCCCAAAGGAATTGCATTTGCACCCCAGCCTTGTGGACAACTTAAAAAATGCACCTCTTAAGTGGGGCCTCCTATAGGGGATATTAACACAATTACTATTATATTTTATTAATTTAACATGCTTAACATGCTTAACACAATTACTATTATATTTTACACAATTACTATAATATTTTCTCAATTTAACATGCTTAACATGCTTAACACAATTACTATTATATTTTACACAATTACTATTATATATAT
>JAOTQR010119071.1:0-63781 GCA_025774065.1 Solanum ossicruentum | reverse complement strand
TATAAACACCCGCTTGCTGCCCGTGTATTGTTTTCTTATGTGATTGGGCTGCCAAGATGTATTTATTGGCTTCTAATGCTAGTTGTATCACTTACTATGTTGTAGATAAGTATTTGGAGGAAGAAAAGGTTATCTTTAGGTAGTAACAAGGTCATACAACGAGGTATGTAAGGCTACTTGATTTTGTATTGTTTGGAATGAAACATAGATCCCTCCTTGGCACATAAAGGCACTTACCAACTCTGACACCACTATTAACTATGTCTACACTCTTGCACATGTTTATACACTTACGTACATAGTCACCCTCAAATCAGCATACATGCTTATATACCAAGTTACATGGGTTCTTGTTACCAAATACAGTTCATGAGTTGTTCCATTTCATACGCATTTTATTATTTGTTTAACGTATTATTTTCATTATCATATTGTCTTGTATGATTATATACATGTCACATGCTACTATATAGTCCAATAGCTCCAATATTGTGACCACCAAAAAACTCATCTTAAAGGTAATTGAAAGGTAAAGTATACAGTTTTTTAGAGGTGGTAGCCCGAGGGGTGGAAGTAACACCTAGCCAGGACGATCCTATCACGGGGGGTAGCCCGAGGAGTTAAGGAAGAACCTAGCCAGGGATGAATCCGATACAGTTCACCACTGGTCAGTTAGTCATCTGTATTACAGTTGTGCACAGATTTTACGGTAAAGGTAAATTGATATAAAGAACATAAAGTACATGATCCCACAGTACAACTAAAGGTGGTCTCTTATGCTGCACCAGTGTACAGTTTCATTTAAGTTGTTACTTCATATGCAGTGTGTCCTTCCTTACATACTCAGTACATTATCTCATACTGATGTCTCTTACGGAAGACCTGCATTTCATGTTGCAAGTACAGGTGCTAGTAGATCTCCCCAGTAGGAATATGGGATATTTTGTTGTTGTCACCAAGCTCCAGGTTGCTTCAGGGCTTTGTATATGTCTAGAGTTGACATGTTTTTGTTACACAATTTGTTGAGGCAGGGCCTGTCCTGACCCTTATCAGATGTTTTTTCTTTATTTAGAGGCTTTGTAGACTATGTAAAGCAAATTGTAGTCATGTCTCGTACTCTAGACATCGTGGCCCCAACGGCCTAGTCATATGCATTTCCTTTTGGCTTGTTATCACCGTTTACTTTCTTAACGACATGTCAAACATAGAAATCCCTCATAATATGTATATGAAGCGCATAGATACAGGTTGGTTCTCCCAGGACTTATCGGAAATGGGTGCCAGTCCTCCCTAACGGGACTTAGGGCGTGACATTATTAGAATGGAAAAGGTGAGGAAACCGCTTCTTAATATCGGCTTCGGCTTCCCATGTGGCACTTTCGACTTGTTGATTTCTCCAAAGGACTTTGATGGATGCCACATCCTTGTTCTTAACCGCTTGACTTGCCAATCAAGTATTTCCATCGGGACGTCCTCATAAGTCGAGTTATCTTCTATAATACCCACAATATCCAAGGGTACTATAGAACTTGGGTCACCTACACACTTCCTCAATATAGACACATGGATGACCGGATCAACCATACTCATCTCCATGGGCAACTCTAACTCATAGGCAACCCTACTAATTCTTTCACAATTCTATAAGGCCCAACAAAGCTTGGGCTCAACTTTACCTTCTTGCCAAATCGGACTACACCCTTCTTGGGTGAGCTCTTCAAATATACCCAATCACCAATATCCAACTCAATATTTCTCCTTCTTATGTCGGAGTAGGACTTTTGCCTACTTTGAGCCGTCTTCAAACTCTCCTTTATCAACCTCACTTTTTCTAAAGCCTCCATGACTGAATCTAGTCCCAATAAAGCATTTTCCCCCTCATCAAACCATCCAATCAGGGACCTACATCACCTACCATATAGAGCTTCAAAAAGATCCATTCCAATGCTAGACTGATAGCTATTGTTGTAAGCAAACTGAATGAGTGGAAGATATCCGTCCCTATTACCCTTGAAATCCAAAACGCAAGCCCTATGCATATCCTCAAGAGTTTGAATTGTCCTTTCGGCTTGGCAGTCTATTTAAGAATGAAACATTGTCTTAAGCTTGACTTTGGTACCATGACCCTTTTGGAAGGATCTCCAAAAGTGAGAAGTGAATTGAGAACCATGATCCGAAATAATAGACAACGGTACCACATGCAACTTGAACAACTCATGAATATATATCTTGGCATAATCTTCACCACCATAAGTTGTTTTAACTAGAAAGTGAACCAATTTTGTCATTATATCAACAACAACCCAAATAAAATCAAAGTAATTCCTAGTCTTTGGTAGACCAACCATAAAATCCATGTTGATCTATTCCCACTTCCAAGTAGGGATTTCTATGTCTTGGTCTAGGCCATCTGGCCTTTGGTGTTCGGCTTTGACTTGTTGGCAATTGTGACAATCGGCTACAAATCTAGTAATATCTCTTTACATAGCACCCCATCAATATACCTCCCTCAAGTCTCTATATATCTTTGTATAATTGGGATGAATAGAGTAGGACAAATTATGTGCCTCTTGCAAGAGCAAATCCCTTAACCCAACATTAGGCACAAATAACCTACCTTGGTATCTAAGGATATCATCTCCCTGTTGGGAGAAAACCTCCACTTTTCCATCCTTCACCGAAAACTTCAATTCTAGCAACACGGGGTCAAGGTATTGTTTAGACTTAACCTCTTCAACCAAAGAAGTTTTGCAACCATCAATAACCACCACATCTCCATTTTTAACTTCATTCAACCTAACTCCCAACCTAGCTAACCGGTGAACTTCTTTAGCCACTTTCTTATTGCCATCATCAATATGAGCTACACTTTCCTGGATACTCCACTTAGAGCATCAGCCATAACATTAGCGTTGTCGGGATGATAGTGCACACTCATGTCATAATCCTTAAGGTGTTCTAACTACCTTTTTTGTCTCAAATTGAGATCCCCTTGTGTGAACACATAATTTGAAGCTTTTGTGGTTGGTGAATACATCTACGTGAACCCCATACAAATTATGATGACATATTTTCAAAGAAAATACCATGGCCACTAACTCAAGATTATGGGTGGGATAATTACGCTACTAAACCTTTAATTTTTCAAGAAGCATATGCTATGACTTTGCCACTTTGCATCAACACACAGCCCAAGCCAACTCTTGAAGCATCACAATACAACACCCTTCTAACCCTTCCGATAGAGCCAAAATAGGAGCAGATGTAAGCTTGTCTTTCAAAGTTTCAAAACTCTTTTCACATTCACCGGTCCAAACAAAATTTGCCTTCTTTTGAGTCAATTTTGTCAAAGGGGAGGCAATTGAGGAAAAACCATTCACAAACCTCCAGTAATACCCCGTTAAGCGCAAGAAACTCTAAATATCTGTTGGATTCAAGAGTCTAGGCCAATTCCTTATCAAATCCATTTTCTTATGGTCCACTTTAATTCCATCACATGACACCACATGCCCTAGGAATGCAACTTCCTTCAACAAAAATTTGCATTTATCAAATTTAGCAAACAACTTATAATCCCTCAATGTTTGTAACAGTATTCTCAAATGCTTTACATGTTCTTCTTCACTCCAGGAGTAAATCAATATGTCATCTATGAAAACGACCACAAACATGTCAAGGTATGATTTAAAGACCTTATTTATGAGATCCATAAATATTGCCAGTGCATTAGTTAAGCCAAATGTCATTACTATGAATTCAAAATTAAGATATCTAGTCCAATAAGCCATCTTGGGAATATCGCACTCCCTCCCCCTCATTTGGTCATATCCAGATCAAAGATTAATCGTAGAAAAATGACTAGCCCCTTGTAGTTGATCAAATAGGTTATCTATCCTTGTCAAGGGATACTTGTTCTTTATTGTGACCTTATTGAGTTGACAGTAGTCGATACACATTCTAAGTGAGTCATCTTTGTTCCTTATAAACAACACCAGTGTACCCCAAGATGACTTACCAGGCCTTATAAAACTCTATTTTAATAAATCTTTCCATAGATCCATTAACTCCGCCGGGGCCATACGATAAGGAGGAACAAAAATGGGTTGAGTATCGGTGATGAGATCTATACCAGAATCCATCTCCCTTATGGGAGAGACACCGGCAAGTTCATCAGGAAAGACAACACGAATTTTATTGACAATCGAAACCAACTCGATAGGAGGGACTTTAGACTCAATATACCAAACCCTTATAAGATGGTAAATGGAACCCTTAAAAATTAATTTTCGATCCTTAAGAAAGAAATAAACCTACCCTTAACCATCGAATTATGATCTTCCCACTCAAAGATGGGATCATTAGGATTTTGGAATATAACCTTATGAATTCTACAATCACTCGAAGCATGATATGCATATAACCAGTTCATCCCAAGAATAACATCAAAATCCACCATGTCAAGCTCAACAAAACCACAAGGCAACACTTTATGCAATATAAACATGGGACAATCCCTATAGATTCTTCTAGCAATAATGGACCCACCAACGGGAATAGACACCTACATATAGCTTTTTGCAACAAAAAGAGTAATAAAATAGAGAGTAGCACCAAGATCCAATAAAGCATAAACATCATAATCACAAAGCTTTAACATACTGGTAACAACATCAGGCACCTCCTTCACTCCTTCCTCCCTTCAATAGGAGAACCCCCTTGTTGACCTCCTTGTGCCTCTTGACCAACATGAGAACTTTGTCCTTGAGGACGACCATCTTTACCTTGTTTTGAGCGTAGGGATAATCAACAACCTTTTGGCCTACCTTTCCATACCTATAACAAGCATTCGAATCCCTCAAGCATTTGCCACCATCATTTCTTCCACATGAAATTCACCAAATTATTCTTCAAAAATACTCATAATCATAATTTTCATATATCTCAAAATATATGTCTAATATCTAAAATCCGACTTCATATTCTCGATCAGGGGCAAAATTGAGTGGGAAATGGGTATAACTCAAATTTTAGAGGACCCATAGTGAAAAATAAATTTCACTAATTTACAATTTCCTAATAGCATCTGCGCCCTGGCCACGATGCAGCAAGGGTGTAGAGCAGTACAAAAATGGCCTGCACGATGGGTCTGGGTTGCGCTAAGTATGTGGACCAGTGTAAGTTTTTACTTGGTTTTTCTATCTCAGCCAAGGGAATTGGGGTCATAGCCCCATGCCTACTTATGCGTGAAAACACTCATACTTAGCCACTTTTCAACTCTATATCACTCAAGTCCCTCTCAAAAACCTCTCCAAGACTTAACCAAATATCTCATTCAAATTTCAAGGATTTCAAGCTTAAATTTGGAACACAAGGATACACTTAAAGCTCCAAGTTCTCTTTAAGGTGACTTCAAAAAATCCCAAGTTTGAGGTATGTCGGTTTCATCCTTAGGCCCTTTCACCCATGGAGCTCAATCTTTCTTTTTAAGAAAATTGCATGTTTTCAAGTTGTATCTTCTATAGGTTTCTCTTATTATGGATTATGATTATAAATTAGGTCGAGGTTTTATGAAATGTTGATTGAATATGCATATCTATCTATTTCAAGCTTATACCATGAATTAATTTTTTCATTGAAACTACGCATGTTTTAAGAAATGAAACTATTATATATTATGAGATTTGATAATAGATTACAAGGTACCTTATGTGAGGGTTTTATTATATGTTGGTGGGTTGATTTACATTGTGTTTTTGCATATTATTTCACTCTTGAATAGCAAGATTTTACAAAAGCATAATGCACCCACCAGGTGTTCGATTAAATGTCTTGATAAGGATTCTCAAGTTATTGATGATCTATGACATGGTTTACAGGTTAAGTGACTTTATGATGATTAAGGGCTTGTATATATGTATTGAATTTATGAAAAGTATCTATAATGTTGCAAGTAGACCATACTTTGTTGGGGGTGACATGCCCAATCACCTTGTTGAGGGGGTGACATGCCTCAATCAGCTTGTTAGGGGGTGACATGCCCAATCACCATGTTAAGAGGGGACATACCTCAATCACCTTGTTGGGGGTGACATGCCCAACCACCTTGTTGAGGGGTGAGTACCTCAATCACCTTGTTAGGGGGTGACATGCCCAACCACCTTATTGAGGGGTGAGTACCTCAATCACTTTGTTGTGGGTGACATGACCAATCACCTTGTTAAAGGGTGATTACCTCAATCACCTTACAAGGAGGTGACATGCCTTGGATTCCAAGTAGTAGTTCACTTGGTCTATGTTGATAATGGTTTCTTCCCATATGTGATACGTACTATGCAAGTTATATGATTTACAAACATGTTTTACTTCAAGCATTGATCATGCATGCCATACTGATATTATACATATACATTGCTTATGATTATGCATTTTGACTATATTGGCTTATGTCTTGTTGCATTGCATCCTACATACTTAGTATATTCAAATGTATTAACGCATACTCTATCCATAAATGATGTTACCATGTAGGGATCGGAGCACCTCTCAATCATCTTCCACGTGACAATTTTTTGTACTTCGGAAGAAATGCTTTGGTGAGTCCTCAAGTCCGAGGATACTATCTATGTTACTCTTGTTATTTGATATTTCTTTATGTTGAACTCTTGTTACTATGGGGGTGAGCCCGGAAAGTGTCTTGGCCCCCACTCCATTCTATGTTAGAGGTTTTGTTGGATAATTGATGTACTTATGTTATGAGCTTGACTCTTTTATGCTTTTATAAACATCAAGACTTCCCTTAGTCTTGTTTCCCTTATTTATATCTCTTGTGTTGTTTATTTTGCTTCCACGACCAAGGATGTGTGAATGCTATGCCAAGAAGCTTGTTTGGGGTCCCTTCGGGTGCCCATTCACCGTGTCACATCTAGTCCCTAAGCTTAGGTTGTGACAAACTTGGTATAAGAGAACTAGGTTGTTAATGTTCCTCGAAGTCCAACATACCGTGTCGATTAGAGTCTTATTCATGGTTATGAAGCGCGCCACAACTATGAATGGGAGGCTATGAGGCATTTTACGAAATGTTTCACTTCTTCATGGTCTATATTGTTCTTTTGGTGCAAATGTAAGGCTTTTTCCCCTAATAAATGCTCGTTTCTATTCAAGATCACGTCAATTCCAAGAGAGAGACTAAGGAGAGCTCGTAAACCTGAGGACCAACCGGCCCCTCTCGCTCCTCAAGGTGGAGGGGTAGCCCAAGATGAGTTTCGAGATGCTATTACAATGTTGGATCGTTCTATGGCCAACCAAATTACCAAGGGGTCCAAGCCCCTCATGCTCACACTCTGGCTTCTAGGGTGAGGGATTTCACTAGAATGAACCCACCGGAGTTCCATGGATCCAAGATGAATGAGGATTCCCAAGAGTTCATTGATGAGGTGTACAAAGTGCTATCTATTATAGGGGTCAATTCGGAGGAGAAAGTAGAGTTAGTATCCTACCAACTCAAAGGTGTGGCCTAAATTTGGTTCACCCAATGGAAATAGGAGAGGTGAGATGATGATATTATTCCTTGGGGGGAGTTCAAAGACACATTCCTCAACCATTTCTTTCCTATCGAGCTAAGGGAGGCTAAAATGATAGAGTTTATGAACCTTAATCAAAGTTCCATGAGTGTGTCAGGGGTGTCCGACTTGGTTAATAAGGAGTGTCGTATCGCCATAGTAGTAGGTGATAAGGACTTGTCCCTACTCATGACATACACTGAACATCTAGAGGGAGAAAAGCTTGGAAAAAGAATGAAATGACCCAAAAATGCCAAAAAATGTGTCTCAAAATTGCCCAGAATTGTAAGTTCCATATATCTCAAAATTTGTCTGTGATATCAATAATCTGACTTCATATCCTTGATCAAGGTGAAATATTGAGTGCAGAATGGTCGAACCCCGATTTAGGAGCAACCGTAGCAAAATTTGAAATTCGCAAAAATGTGATTTCCAGAGAGCTAGTGCGCCCCTAGCACGCGCCAAGGGCGCGCCTCAATGTTTTTGTTTTTTTTTTTTTTTTGTATTTTTGCCATATTGGTCCAAGCTTTTTGGGTCTTGGGCCTAAGTTTTCCCATACATGAAAATACCGATACTTAGCCAAGTTTCACCTTCATATCATACAAGAATTCCCCAATACACTCTCAAACACTTAGACCAATATTCCTCTCAAAATTCAAGTGTACAAATCTCTTCCAAATCTCATGGAATTAATCCAAGCTTCAAGTCTCCTTTCAAATCTTCTTCAAGGAATTCCCCATAGTCAAGGTATGTTGGTTTCAACCATTAGGTCCTTTCACCCATGGTGCCCAAGCTTCCTTTTTACCTAAATTGCATGATTCTAAGTTGATTTACTTATGAGTCTTACTTATTATGAATTAGACGAAGAACTATGTTGGGATTTCATGAAATTGTGACTGTTTTAGCATATTTTGAACTATGAATCTAAGATCCACTGTGGGATTTGATGAAGGGTTTTGATGTATATTGCTTGAAGATGTTACCAAGTATTTTTGGATGGTTTTATAGTGAATTTTCTTGCATGATTTCATCCGCAAATTGCATGATTTTACACTAGCACTACATTCCCGCCAAGTGTTTGATAAAATGTCCAGTTATGATTTCTGGAGGAACTGAAGGTCGTGACAAACTTGGTATAATAGCACTAGGATGTTAATAGTCCTCGGCATCCAACACACTGCGTCGATTAGAGTCCTATTCATGGTCATCTTTTGCACCACAATTATGAGTAGAAGGCTATCAGATGTTTAAGGAAATATTTCCCTTCTTCTTGATTTATATCATGCTATAAAAGTTAGGTGATTTTTCCATTTAATGAATTTCTTTGTCATGTTTAGATCATGCCTAACACAAGAGAAAAGAGAGCCCTCACTCCCAAGGCCGGCTCATGGTGAGCTCCGATATGCTCTCACTTTGCTAGCTCAAGCAATGGCCAATCATGTCAATCTAGGGGCCCAAGACCCTCATGCTTCTACCTCAGGATTTAGGGTGAGAGACTTCATGAGTATAAACCCACCGGAATTCTATGGATATAAGGTAGATGAGGACCCTCAAGAGTTTATTGATGAGGTCTACAAGGTATTGGCTATCATGGGTGTTATATCTTAAGAGAAAACGGAGTTAGTGGCCTACCAACTCAAAGGGGTAGCACAAATATGGTTTAATCAATGGAAGGAGGAGAAGGGAATTAATAATGTGGTGCTTTGGGAAGAATTCAAGTTGGCTTTTCTTAATCGGTTCTTCCCTTTTGAGCTTAGGGAATCCAAGATGGTGGAATTAATGAATTTGAAACAAGGGTCCATGAGTGTGAGGGAGTACGCCCTCAAGTCAATCAACTCTCTAAATATGCTCCCCACTTGGTTGCTGACCCAAGGTCTAGAATGAACAAGTTCGCAATGGGTGTATCTAATTTGGTGAGTGAGGAATGTTGGTCCGCCATGTTGAAGAGTGATATGGATTTGTCCCTTTTGATGACCTATGTCAAACAAATGGAGGAGGAAAATTTAAGAAAGAGGAGGACTAATGAGGCCAAGAGGGATCGTCTTGAGGGAAAGTTCCAAAGTCGAAAGGGTGGTCGGTTCCATCAAGGCCAAGGGTTTTCTCATACTTCTAATAGGGGGTTTGCCAATGAATTCCAAAGGACCCAAGGTAATGGTGGTGTGGTACCAAATGTTATGTCCAAAATGTGGTAGGGGTCATGGAGGCCCATGTTTGAAAGACACTAATGTATGTTATAGATGTGGGGAAGTGGGTCAATAAAAGATTGGTTGTCCTCATAACGGCAGCAAGGGTAAGGAGGTTCATCCACAAAGTGTAAATGTGGTTCCTTTAAGGAGAGGTTGTCAACAAGGTGGTGCCCCAAGGCACAATTGGTTCTATTCACTCCAAGGGAGGCAAGGGATTGAGGAGGATCCTAATGTCTTCTCCGGTATGTTAAAAGTCTTTGATTTTTATGTGTATGCATTGATTGATCTGGGTGCCACTCTTTCTTTTGTTACCCTTTTTATTTCCAAAAAGTTTCGTATTAAGCACGAATTGTTTTATGAGTCTTATGAGGTGTCTAGTACTATTAGTGCATCTATTGTTTCTAGAAATTTTTATAGAAATTATCCCATTTGCATTTTGCATAAGTTATTGCCTTGTGATCTTGTTGAGTTGGAAATGATGGATTTTGATGTCATACATGGGATGGATTGATTGCATTCGTACTATACCTCTATTGATTGTATAACAGATAGGGTCAAATTCTAATTCCCAAATGAACTCGTTCTTGAGTGGGAGAGTCATGATGTGGTTGTCAAGGGTAGGTTCATCTCTTGTATTAAAGCCTGTATATTGATTTCTAAGGGGTATCTCTATCCTCTTGTGAGGGTAAGAGATGCGGAGTCCAAGGTACTTCCTATAGAGTCAGTTTTGATTGTAAATGAGTTTCTTGATGTCTTTCCAAGTGACCTTTCCTATTTTCCTCCCAAAAGGAGAAATAGATTTTGGTGTACACCTCCTTCCCAATACTCAACCCATTTTTATTCCCCCTTATCGTATGACCCCGGCGAGTTAAAGGACTTGAAGGAGCAGTTGAGGGATTTGTTGGTGAAGGGTTTCATTAGGCCTAGCCAATCACCTTGGGGTGCACAGGTGTTGTTTTTGAAGAAGAAGAATGGATCCCTTAAAATGTGTATAGACAACCGGCAACTCGATAGGGTCAACCATAAAGAATAAGTATCCTCTTACAAAGATTGATAATTTGTTTGACCAATTGAGAGGGCCTAGTCACTTCTCTAAGATTGATCTTCGGTCCGAGTATCATCAAGTAAAGGCGAGGGAGTGTGATATTCCCAAGACGGTCTTCTGGACTAGGAATGGCCATAATGAGTTTGTTGTGATGTCCTTTTGGGTTGACCAATGAACTGGCCATCTTCATGGATCTTATGAATAGGGTCTTTAAACCCTACCTTGATTCATTTTTTGTGGTCTTCATTGATGATGTTTTGATCTATTCACATAGTGAGGAGGAGCATGTGGGTCATTTGAGGGTAGTGCTACAAATATTGAAAGAAGAAAAGTTGTATGCCAAGTATGAGAAGTGTGACTTTTTTTTGAGAGAGGTTGTCTTTCTAGGTCTTGTGGTGTCGGGGGATCGTAATAAGGTGGATCCTAAAAAGACGGATGTGATTAGAAATTGGCTGAGACCATTGACCCTGTCAGATATTAGGAGCTTCTTCGGCTTAGTAGGTTACTACTAGAGGTTTGTGAATGGGTTCTCCTCTATTGCTTCTCCTATGACCAAGTTGACTCAAGAGAAAATTTGCGTGGACCGATGAGTGCGAAAAGAGTTTCCAAACATCGAAAGATAAGCTTGTCTACTCCTATATTGTCACTAACAGAAGGGCTAGAAGAGTTTGTTGTGTATTGTGATACGTCTAGGGTTGGTTTGGGTTGTGTGTTGTTGCAAAATGGTAAGGTGATAGCTTGTGCTTCTAGACAACTCAAAGTACTTGAGAAGAATTATCCTACCCATAATTTTGTATTCGCCATCGTGGTCTTTGCTTTGAAAATTTGGCATCACTATTTTTATGGGGTGCATATCGATGTGTATACCGATCATAAGAGTCTCCAATACGTCTTCACTCAAAAAGATCTCAACTTGAGACAATGGAGTTGGTAAAAACTTCTTAAGGATTATGATATGAGTGTGCATTATCATCCAGGATTATGAAAAATGTGAGTTTTGGTTGAAAGAGTTTGCTTTTCTAGGGTATGTGGCATCGGGGAATGGCATTAAGGTGGATCCTAAGAAGACGGAGATGATTAGAAATTGGCCTAGACCTTTGACTCCATCGGACATTAGAAGTTTCTTGGATTTGGCGGGTTATTAGCAGAGGTTTGTGAATGGCTTCTCCTCTATTGCTTCTCCTATCACTAAGTTGACACAAAAGAAGGCTAAATTCATGTGGACTGATAAATGTGAGAAGAAGTTCTAAACTATGAAAGATAAGCTTATCTCTGCTCCTATCTTGTCTCTACCGGAAGGGTTGAAAGGATTTAATATATGTTGTTATGCCTCAAGAATTGGTTTAGGATGTGTTTTGATGCAAAATGGTAAGTTGATAGCATATACCTCTAAACAACTTAAGGTGCATGGGAAGAATTATCTTACCCATGATCTTGAATTGGCAGTCATAGCTTTTGCTTTAAAAATTTGGTGTCACTACTTATATGGAGTTCATGTTCATATGTTTACTGACCACAAGAGTCTCCAATATGTGTTCATCCAAAGAGATCTTAACATGAGACAAAGAATGCTGTTAGAGCTTTTTAAAGATTATGATATTGAAACGACCCCAAAAAATGCCGAAACATGTGCCTCGAATAGCCCCAGAATTTTAAGTTCCATATATCTCAAAATCCATGCGCGACATCAAAAATCAGACTTTATATTTTTGTTTAGGGGGTCAAAATTAGGGGGGCAAGTGTCTAACCCCAATTTAGGAGCAAACAATTAACAATTTCATTTATATAATTTTTCTTATCTAGAATCGATCCATGACGTGCAGCTGTCACAAACATGTATTAATTTTGCCTCTGCGATAGGTCCGTATCGCGGACTAGACGTGGATCTATGTATTTTGTTGACAATGATTTTTTATCTCGATCCAAGGCTTTTGGGTCTTGGGCCTAATTGTTCCCAAATATGTTTTTACCTATACTTAGCTATATTTCACCCTCATATCATGCTAAACATTCCCCAATATCCCCTTAAACTGTTAGCCATGTTTTCACTCCCAAATTCAAGCCTCAAAACCCTCATTTGAAATTAAGGATTTCCTTCAAGCTTCAAGCCTCTATTTTCAAACTTCATCAAGAACTATCTCAAAGATAAGGTATGTGGGTTTCAACCATTGGGTCCTTCTACCCATGGTACCCTAATATCCTTTTTACTGAATTTGCATGATTTAAAAATGATTTTACAATTCATTTTACTAGTATGAACATGTCTATGAACTATGTTAAAACTATGTAAAGTTGTGACTGCTTTGCTATGTTTTGAACTATAAATTTTGGATCTAATGTAAAATTTGATGTGGAGCTTTGATGTATATTTCTTGAGAGTGTTGCAAGGTATTGATTGATGGTTTTACAATAGATTTTCTTGCATGATTTCACCTATATATTTCATGGTTTTTTACTAGCATTACACACCTTCTAATTGTTTGATAAAATGTACGGATGTGGTTTCTTGAGGAATTAAAGGTCCAAAGAATGAGATATGATATGAATGATTTTATGATGATGAAATGAGGTTATGTATATGATGAATGCTATATAAAGTGTTGCATTAGACCATGCCCAATCCGGGGAGACCAAGAGCTTGGGTAACCTAGATGGGGGTGCGTACTCATCAACCTAGTGAGGAGTTTGTACTTCACCATCAGGGTGATGGGGTGGCATCATCATCAACCTAGATAGTGGTTTGTACTCATCAACCTAGTGAGGAGTTCGTACCTTACCACCTAAGTGATGAGGTGGCATCATCACCAATCTACCAAGGGGTTTGTACTTCGAACAGATAGCTTTGTCTCTTCTACACATATGATATCCTATATGAACATGAGTTACTTAAGTATGTTTTACTTATGCATTGATCATACATGTCATATTGTTATATTATGTCCATTGTCTATTATTATACATTTTAATTATGATGCTTATCTCTTATTGCATTGTATCCTACATACTTAGTACATTCAAACGTACTAAAGCAGACTCTTGCCTACATGATATCACCATGTAGGAACTGAAGCCCAAGTCGATCATCCTCCTCTACCACGTGACTAGTTCGATACTACTCAAGCTAGTTGGTAAGTGCTCCACTTCAGGGACCTTGGTCTATATTGCTCTTATTATGTATTGAGACATTCTTCTTTATTGTCTATTTAACTATGAGAGTGAGCCCGGTTGTCTTTGCCTCCACTCTTATCTAAGTAATAGAGGTGGTTGTTGGACATGTTATGTATCTATGAAATGAGTTTTGACTCTGTCTCTTGATTATGATGTTGTGCAAGCTTTTCCCTTAGCCCTTTTGCCCTTATTCTTACTCTTTATGTCCTATATGCTTTTGCGACCGATGATGTGTAATGACAAGTCAAGAGGCTTGTTTGGGGTTCCTTCGGGTTTCCCATTTGTCGTGTCATGTCTAGGTCGTAGGCATGGATCGTGACAGATATGAGTGTGCATTATCACCCTAGCAAAGCAAATGTTGTGGTTAATGCTCTATGTAGGGTGTGTATGGGTAGTCTAGCTCATGTTGATAATGTTGGCAAAGAGGAGTCTAGAGAAGTTCACCAGTTCACTAGATTGGGGGTTAGGTTTGATGAAGTTGACAATGGTGGTGTAGTAGTTGTTGATGGTTCTAAATCTTCCTTGATTGAGAAGGTAAAGGAAAAACAAGATCTTGACCCCATCTTGCTAGAGGTGAAGACCTTGGAGAGAGATGGTAAAGTGGAGGTTTTCTTTTAAGGGGGAGATGGTGTCCTTAGGTACCATAGTAGATTGTATGTGCCAAATATGGATGACCTGAGAGAATTGATCTTGAAGGAGTCCCATAATTCATCTTATTCCATTCACCCCATTTCTACAAAGATGTACAGAGACTTGAGGGAGGTGTATTGGTGGGGTGGTATGAAGAGAGGCATTACCAAGTTCATATCCAGATGTCACAACTGCTAACAAGTGAAAGTTGAACATCAAAGGTAGGGTGGCCTAGCCCAATATATAGAGATTCTTACTTAGAAGTGGGAAGATCAACATGGATTTTGTGGTTGGTTTACCTAAGAATATGAAACATTTTGACTCTATTTGGGTTGTTGTGGATAGAATGTCAAAGTTGGCTCACTTCTTAGCGGTCAAAACCACTTATGTTGAAAAGATTATGCTAGTTGTATATACATAAGTTGGTTAGATTGCATAGGGTGCCCTTGTCTATCATTTTGTATCATGCTGCTCAATTGACTTCTCACTTTTAGAGGTCCATCCAAGAGGTCTTGGTAGCTTAGCATGGCTTTCCATCCTCACACAGATGGTCAAGACGAGAGGACTATCCAAGCTCTTGAGGATATGCTTAGAGCTTGTGTTTTAGAGTTTAAGGGTAGTTAGGATGAGCATCTTCTACTTATTGAATTTGCTTACAATAATAGCTACCACTCAAGCATTGGTATGGCTCCCTTTGAAGCTCTTTATGGTATGCATTGTAGGTCTTAGTTGGATGGTTTGAAGTGGGGGAAATGGATTTGCTAGGTCCAGATTTGGTCATGGAAGTGTTAGAGAAGGTGAGATTGATAAGGGAGAGATTGAAGAAAGCCCAAATTACACAAAAGTCCTACTCCAATGTGAGGAGAAAAGGTCTTGAGCTTAAGGTTGGTGATTGGGTTTACTTGAAAGTCTCACCTATGAAGGGTGTGGTTCGATTTCGTAAAATAAAGAATTTGAGCCCAAGGTTGGTGAGTCCTTATAGAGTTCTGAAGAGACTGGGTAAGTTTCATGAGAGTTGGAGTTGCCTATGGAGATGAATATGGTTCATCCAGTCTTCCTTGTATTCATGTTGAGAATATGTATGGGTGACCCAAGTGCTATAGTGCCCTTGGATGTTGTGGGTGTTATAGAAGATAATTTGACCTATGATGAGGTCCCAGTGGAGATATTGGATAGACAAGTAAAGAGGTTGAGAAATAAAGATATATCTTCCGTCAAGGTCCTTTGGAGGAACCAACAAGTGGAAAGTGCCACATGGGAAGCCGAGGCGGACATGAGAAAGTGATATTCGTATCTCTTTCACTCTTCTCAAATTGAAGGTACTAATTTAAGTCCCTTGTATGATTTCAAGTCATTTCGCATGCATTGATGTTCATGGTAACAACTTTATGTGATTTTTGACACTCATGTTAAGACTTTTTGAAAATAATGTTTAAATGGATTTGTTGATTCATATAGGGAGGGAATCTTCATTATTAATTCTCTCATGCATGTTTCTTTGAACTTTTGCGATGAATGTTCCCAAGGGAGAGATATTGAAACGGTCCAAATTATGTTTCGAAAATGCATATAATCGTAATTTTTCATATATCCCAAAATTCGTGTGTGATATTGAAAATCCGACTTCATATTATCAATCAGGGGGAAAAATTGAGTATGAAATGGGTATAACCTAGATTTCAAAGGTCCCATAGAGAAAAATAAATTTCGCCAATTTACGATTTCCAAAGAGGATCTGCACCAGGGCATTAGGGTCCTAGTCCTATGCCCACTTATGCGTCAAAACATCCATACATAGCTATTTTTCAACACTATATCACTCGAGACCCTCTCAAAAATATCTCCAAGACTTACCCAAATATCTTATTCAAATTTCAAGTATTTCAAGATTAACTTTGGAACTCAAGGATACACTTCAAGCTCCAAGTTCTCTTCAAGCTCACTTCAAGTAAATCCAAGTTTGAGGTATGTGGGTTTCATCCATAGGATCGTTTCACCTATGGAGCCAAATCTTCCTTTTTATGAAAATTACATGTTTCAAAGTTGTATCATCTATGGGTATCTCTTATTATGGATTATGATTATAAATTATATTCGGGTTTTATGAAATGTTGATTGTATATGCATGTCTATCTATTTCAAGCTTATACCATGAATTAATTTTGTCTATTGAGACTATGCATATTTTGAGCTATGAAACTATGATCTATTATGAGGTTTGATAATGGATTTCAAGGTACCTTACATGAGGGTTTTACTATATGTTAATGGGTTGATTTACATTGAGTTTTCTCGCATTATTTCACTTTTTCCTCTTGAATTGCATGATTTCTGACAAGCATTATGCACCCAACAAGCATTCGATAAAATGTCTTAACATGGACTCTCAAGTTATTGATGATCTATTACATCTTTTGTAAGTTAAGTGACTTTATGATGATTAAGAGCTTGCATGTACACATTAAATTCATAAAAAAATATCTATGATGTTGCATGTAGACCACACCTTGTTGGGGCGTGACATGCCCAATCACCTTGTTGAGGGGCTGACATGCCTCAATCACCTTATTAGGGGGTGACATACCCAATCACCATGTTGAGGGGTAACATACCTCAATCAGCTTGTTGGGGGGTGAATGCCCAACTACCTTGTTGAGGGGTGAGTACCTTAGTCACTTTGTTGGGGGGTGACATGCCCAATCACCTTGTCGTGGGTTAGTACCTCAATCACCTTACAAGGGGGTGACATGCCTTAGATTTCAAGTAGTAGTTCGCTTGGTCTATGTTGATTATGGTCTCTCCCCATATGTGATACGTACTATGCAAGTTATATAATTTACAAGCATATTTTACTTCAAGCATTGATCATGCATATCATATTGATATTATATCTATCCATTGCTTATGATTATGTAATTTGACTATATTGGCTTATGTCTTATTGCATTACATCCTACATACTTAGTACACTCAAACATACTAACGCATGTTTTATGCCTACATAATGTTACCATGTAAGGACCGGAGATCATCCTCCATGTGGATAGTTTTGGTACATTGGAAGATAAGCTTTGGTGAGTCCTCAAGTCTGAGAACACTATCTATGCTACTCTTGTTATTTGATAATTCTTTATGTTGAGCTCTTGTTACTATGAAGTTGAGCCGAGAAAATAATTGATGTACTTATGTTATGAGCTTGACTCTCTTTTGCTTTTATAAACATCAAGACTTCCCTTATTCCCATTTCCATTATTTATATCTCTTATGTTGTTTATTTTGCTTCTTTTCCGCGACCTAGAATGTGTGAGTGATATGCTAAGATACTTATTTGGGGTCCCTTCGGATTCTCATTCACCATGTCACATCTAGGCCCTAAGCTTGGGTCATGACACCACATTTTGGGCACCTTGGAAGAGTCATCCCACCATAGCCACCTTAAACCTTAGGGTTAGGCACCCTATCATTAGCAAATCTTTTGTTTTGAGAATTGGAGGATCCTTGACCTTGGAATTTATGACCTCGTTGGAAACGACCGCCTCTAGCACCTTGAAAGCCACCATTGCACTGAGTCCTCTTGGATTCACCACTCCTTCTTTTTTGAAGCTTCTCCTCTTGAAGTTTCTTGGCATAAGTCATGAGCTGAGACAATTCCATATCACCCACAAGCATGGCAGTGCGACATTCTTCATTCACCAAGTTGGAGACCCTCGACACAAACTTGTTCATCCTAGCCCTAGAGTTAGCAACTAAGTAAAGAGCATATTTTAAGAGCTTGTTAATCTTAAGGGAATACTCCCACATTCTCATAGATCCTTACTTTAGATTCATGAGCTCCATCATCTTTCTCTCTCTCAATTCAACAGGGAAGAATCGATTGAGGAAGGTGGCTTTAAATACCTTCCATGGGATGGTATCGTTTTCCATCTAAGTTTCACTTGGGTAAACCAAACTTGTAAAACACCCTTGAAATGATAGGCTACAAGTTCCGCCCTACCCTCCAAACATATCTCCATATTACAAGCACTCTGTATATCTCATCAATGAATCCTCGTGGGTCCTCTTCCGTTTTGCACCCATAAAACTCTGGAGGGTTCATCCTCGTAAAATCCCTCACTCTTGAAGCTGGGGTGGAAGAATGAGGAACTTGGGATCCTTCGTTGAATTGGTTGGTCACGGCTTTTGCCAGCATGGAAATGATGTTTCGATATTCAACATATCTAACCCCTTCTTCTTGGGGAGCTTGACGAGCTGGGTGGACCGGACCCCCTCGCGTGTGGGAGCTTTTTGAGCCATTCTCCTTAGTTATGGAATTATCTATAAGAGCAAAAGACCACTCATTAGGGAAGGATACCTTATTTTAAATCTAAGGAACTACATACAACATAAAGAAGTGAATCATTTCCTAAAACGCCTCATAGCCTCATATTCATAGTTGTGGTGCGCTTCACAACCATGAACAAGACTCCACTAGAAAAGGTGTGTTGGATTTCTGAGGAACATTAACAAACCTAGTGTTGTGATACCAAACTTGTCATGACCCAATCCTAGGGTCTAGATGTGACACAAGGAATAAGAAACCTGAAGGAAACCCAAACAAGCCTCTAAGCATATCATTTGCACATCCTTGGTTTCGCGGGAGCATAAAAGAGCAATAAACATACAACACATAATATCTAAAGGGAAATGTGGCTTTGGACTCATGTTATGGGGATGTCATAGGGGATAGGAAAAGCATGAATCACATAGAAAATAAGTCTAACGAGCGGGTAAGTATGACTCACGCAGTGGGGCATTTAGGGACTTGGGACTTCCATTACATCATCAACACATGTAACAAAGCATAGAAGGAAAAATAGGGGGCTATGGGAAGTCTTTCATGGTTACATAGACACAATATGAGTCAAGCTCGATATGTAAAAAGCCATATCCAACAGCACTTCTAGCATGAGCGGAACGGGGCCCAAGACATCTCCTATGCTCACCTTGAAAAGATTGAAATTCAAAATACACATTTCTTAAGAAAGCATGAAAATAAAGTGGATATTTTCCCTGAAATGGAGGACTCTCCTATGGTAGACTTCAATAAATCCGTCTAGCCACAAGGAGGAAGAGGATGAACAGGAGCTCCGGTCCCTACATGGTTAGATCATGTAGGCAAAAAGGTATGTATTAGTACTTAGAATATACTAAGTATGTGAGGTACAATGCAACTAGGAACATAAGCAATGATAATCAATATACATAATCATAATCAATGGATATAAGCTCAATATGACATGTAGGATCAATACTTAATTTAAAACATGCATGGAGATAGCCAAGCTTGCATAATATAAAATTCATATGTGAGAGAAGACCCTAACAAACATATAAGACCAAGCAAGCTACTACTTGGAATCCTGATGTTCACTCCATACCGAATAAAGATGTGGTCTACTTGCCAAGGTAAACCAAGCATGACCCAACAAAGTGGATAACTTGTACTAGTTGGATCCACTAGTAAAAGCCCATTTAAGGAAAATAATATAAACCTATGGTGGAAGGTACTTAAGATGCTAAGAATTTATATAAGGATCCCTTGGGCCGAGACCTTACCTTAATCCTCTTTCGGTGCTAAGTCTAGCACCACAGAATACTTGAAGTAATTATAAATTTAATCATAACTTGAATGACTTATAAAAACATAATATCATAGCATGAGTAGCTCATTCATATACTTAGACTCCTATACGTAGGCATATACCTTATACTAGAGGGTAAAGATATTGCATAAGCTTGACCCATCTAGTAGGCATTGCATTTCACATGACGGTAAAGATTGTAACATACTTTACCCCTTCTAGTAGGCATTGCATTTCACATGAGGGTAAAATAGTTATCATGCTTGCCCCTTCATGTAAACATTATTTTCTCACAAGAGGGTAGAATATAGTATAAGGGCTTAATATTTTACTTATAAATAGTAGGAACTTTTCATGATTTCAAAATATGCTTGGGAGCCTATATTTTATCATAACATATTATCTTGCAATTCATGCAATAATCATACACCCACATAAAATCTTATCATGTTAATTTAGTCAAACATGGTGGGTATATATACATATGCTTGAAATTATTCAATTCAAGAGTATGAGACAAGAGAGGAGTAAAATTAATTCATTTTAAAGTCGTTCAAATCAACCCACTATCATTGTACAAAAAACTCGCATTTTGAATATCATGAAATCCTACTCAAAATAAGTTCTTTCATAACTTTCATAGCATCATAGAGCATTTAACTTAATATCATAGAATCCATCACAATGTCAAACTCTAATAGAATTTAAGAATAATAAAATCATTACTTGAAGAATTCCAATGGAATCATTGTACAATGCATAATAATGACATCATATGGAAGAGTTCATAAAATACCCATAAAATCTATAAATCTTATGTAGTTGGAGAAAAAGAATGGTTGTACTTATGGGAACGAAGGTTCCCACAATCAAACCGACATACCTTGGTGTGATTATGGTGGAGGAAACCTGATTTAGAGGTGGAAGTTTCGAAACCCTAGCTTGCACCCTTTACTTGAATGCCTTGAAGAGCTTGAGAGAGTTTTGAGACTTAAAGTTTTTTCAGAATGAGGTGAATTAGCGTTGTATATGCTGATAAGGGACATAATTGGGGTCAAAATGGCGTAGCTTAGTCTTTTGGGTTGTAAACCCTCTCATAAAAGCTGACAGTTCTAATTTTCCAAAGCTTACTTTCTTTCATCTTTCATACTTCTCATAAGTGGGGTCTTACACTCTTTGGGCAACAATGGACTCACCTACGGGAGTATAAACTGAAAAAGGACTCCCTCAAAATTTCAGGACCCAATCAAAACTTAACAGTCAAAAGAGTCACAAAAGATCAATTCACACCCGGCCAAAGCATAAGCATCAAAATCAAAAACTTTTAACATACCAGTCACTTTTTTTTGAGTCTCCTCTACCTGCTGACGAGCATGCAAAGCATAGAACCTGTTCTTTCTGGGGGGGAACTACCTTGTTAAGCTTTTTGCTAGCCTTGATCACCTTGGCCACAATTCCTTGACCCTTCTTAGCTGGCTTGGGACAGCTAGCAGTCTTGTGGCTCAGATCACCACACACAAACCAAGCACCCAAATCCTTTTAACATGCACCAGAGTGATTCTTCCCATAATTTCACACCGAGGAGGCATTGGCGGACCTCCAACTTAAGCCTTGGGAGGAAGCACTCTAGCACTGGAACCCTTCATATTCGAATTCTAGCCTTGTTGGAAGCGACCATATTCACCACCACCCATAGAGTTTGAAAACCCACTATCATAACAGGCCCTCTTGGAATCATTCACCCGCTTCTCCTTGAGCTTTTTCCCTTCAATATGTTCAGCATAAGTCACGAGCCTAGGTATGTCCATGTTCGGAATAAGCATAGCCATATGACATTCTTTCACAACCAAATTAGAGATCCCAGAAATAAACTTATGCATTCTTGCACGGGGCTTAGCCACTAATATTGGAGCATATTTTGAGAGTTTTGTGAATTTGAGGGCATATTCCCTCACGTTCCTTACACCCGTCTTGAGGTTGATAAATTCTGTCAGTTTGTCCATCCTAAGAAAAAGAGAAAGAAACGGCCAAGAAAGACAAACTTGAACTCTTCGCAACTAACCCCATCATAGCCAATCCTCTCCATCAACCATTGTGTGTACCACACTTGAGCCACTTCCTTCAACTGATAGGCAGCTAGTTCAACTTTCTCTTTGAAAGTCAACCCCATGATAGTCAATACTTTAGAGAGTTCATCAATAAAATCTTGGGCATCCTAATCAGCATTCGACCCATAAAACTTTGAAGGATTCATCTGAGTAAAATCTCTTACTCTCGCAGCCAGAGTAGGAGCATGAGGAGGAGGATTTTCTTCTTAGTGATCACACTCAAGATATACCTCTTTCTGAAGTGAAAGTGATCGTCAAAGTAATAAACCTAACCAAGGTTAGGGTTGAATCCCACAGGGAATACAGGACTTTTGCAACTTGGATCACCAATAATCAATTCAAACATCAACTAACTTAATTCACTAAAAAAAGGGGGTTTGCAAAGATCGATAGAAAATTAAACTAGAATAACTAAAAAGTTGGAAGACAAACAATAATGGAGAGCTTGGGGTATTATATTCCCCATGATTCACTAACTCAACTTCCCCGGATTTTACAATTCTCAACTAGAATATCGCTTGTAGGATGGTAATTTAGGTTCTTCCAACCCTTTCTTCAAAGGTGAAGGTCAAATTTCACTATGGGACTTTGGCTATCTCCATAGTGTGATCAACTAACTAGTACCCATAGTACCAGTCAACCTCCCTTTGGTTGAGTTCGGTTGATTAGATGAGAACACATCATCAAATCCTGTTAATCACTCTCTTTTCCTATTTATTACACTTGGATTGGGAAGGAAACACTAGGCAAGTGATAATGTTGGCCACCACTAGAAAACATTCAAAATGAAGAGAAATGATAATACATGTAAATACCCATTCTGAGAATTCCAAATGATCTAGGTTTTCTAAGTTAGATTCTCATGGCTCCCACAACCCCGAGTTGTGGGTTTAACTACTCATAACTTGGGCAAATAAAGAAACATTGAATAGAGAAAACATGATTATTCACTTACCCAAGAAGATAAAGGAATGGGAAAAACCAATATGTATTGAGAATCAGAAGAGTGAAAGTTAAATTTAATCCAGAAGTGAATCTATTCTCAAAAATGTAGTCTCAAAAGATAAACCAAAAAAATACTCTAAAATTCCACGCTCTCTCTATGCTCTATCTATTTTCTACCAAAAAACATCAAAAATTATTATAAATGACCTAGTATTTTTTATTTAAAATATTTAGAAACAAGTCCCTAAATTAATAAGAAAAATTGATCAGTGCCTGATATGAGTCACAATTATGACTCGTAACTCAGGTTACGAGTCGTAATCGAGCTTTTGTGGTCAGACTCTTGAACCTTGGACTTCACTAATACGAAATACTTTCACGAGTCATAATCTGGTCTACAACTCGTATTGACTACTCATAGTCCACATTTGAATTACTTGGTCCAAGTCTGATCAACACTAGAAATCACTACGAGACATCCCATTACGACCCATAAATGGAACGACAACTCATAACTGGGTCTCGTGTAGCTGAACTTTAGTTTTGTTTCAACATTGGAATCATCCACGAGGCCATCTCTATGACTTGTAAACTGAGATACGGCTTGTGGATGGTCTCGTATGTCCTAAAAATTAGCAAATCCTGTAACTTGTCCCAAAATTGTGCCAACATACTTTTCCTATTAAAACAAATACAAAAAGACATAAAAAGCATAAAAAAAGCATTGAGAACACACAAGATCCGAAGTTTTAGGTGTCAAATGTGTTATATTTTGATAGCACATCAACACCCTCAACTTTGCATTATTGCTTGTCCTCATGCAATGACTCAATCAATATAGATTATAAAGCAACACATAGCAATCAACCCAATGGCATATACCATACTTAAATCCAACTCAAGTACCTATATCAACATTTCCAGAACAAGACCATGTAGCTATTCAGCAAACCAAAGCATATTAATGTATTTTGACAACACAACTATGAAAAGCAAAGGAATATCAACAATCTATAATTGCTGAACAAGTAAAATATTGACAATGCAGTGCAAATGTCGTCACAAGAAAGAAGTCCCTTTTAAACACTCAATGATGATTACAAAATTTAACCATGGGACTATGCAAGCACACTCACTCTAACAAATGACATTCATGCAAGATGACCAATACTATAGGCTTGCACATATACTCATGATCTAGATTTTTGACCAATTGGATTAGGATCACTCTAGGACTTTATAAGCTTGTAATGTAGGTGAATGGGGCTTTGGTATGGCATTTTGGACAATTAGTGACTAAAGGCCAACCTTGAACGACGTTTTTTAACACTCTCACCTTAACAACTCAAATGTTTCCACCTTATTCTCCCTTTTTCTTCATATTCAAGCTTTTTCGGGCATTTTCTTCACATTTTCACCTTTTGCCTCAATTTCACACATCATTTTGCTTGTTCAACTCAATCTAAGGCATATTTTTCTTTTTATTTCAACCGGTACATGATCTTCTTCTTTTTTTATTATATTTCCAACTCACCACCCTATTTTTGTGATTTCACCTCTACATCGGTCACCCTCAACTTAGACTTTTAGCCCATTATAAAGTACACAATATTTGATCCCCAAACCAGGGCCACTATTGGTAGCACCCTCAACTTAGGCTTTTTGCCTAAATCAATGTTCACAATGCTCAAGGATAGACCAGGGCCCATTTCAAGGTATTTCACTCGACACGGTTATGCTAATCAAGTGTTAAGAAAGAAATGTTACATGTAAGGCTCAAATAATTGGATCAAAGGATGAATTTCTCATTTGGTTAGTCTTTTTAAGCAAATGTGGACTAATTCAAAGAATAAGAGCCTAAGATCCCTTCCTAGTCCACATAAACTCCAATACAACTTAGAGTAACAAGGAAAGTTTTGAATCAGCACACAATACAAGAATATAACAAAATCAGCTCACACACACATGTCATTGCATACATAGACAATAGAAACTCATAGATCATGCTTCATATATCAAATTACCTTCATTTAATTAGAACAAATATTGCCAAATCATTCAAACATGCATGCATGTAATAGAATTACTACTCAAAAATTTTGTTGGGTACCAATTTTCAAAATATTTCATAAAACATCAAAAACAAGTTGCATGCCATAAGTTCAACCACTATATACTACAAATATCATCTAAGACATCCAAAACATGTCGGGGTTCAACAAAAATCAAACATACACGAGGAAAAATAACACAGGAAAGAAAACTTCAGGATCAAAATTTAGGGTAATTATGGACTAAAAGCTACTCAAACTACACCCTAGTCCATAGATACCCATACCCCATAGAAAAATCTATATGTTGTCCTCAATGTACAATATCAAAATCAAAATAAATACAAGGGGTCAAAAACCAAACATAGCTTAGTGCCTAAGCACTAGTCTCGGGCTACCTCTAATCGTCTCCCTCTTGTCGGGTAGTTTGTGCAATAGCCATATTTGATGAGCCAATACCCATCAATCTATCATGCTCCTGGGCTTGCCTCTGCTCTTCCACTTCTCTTGACATCCTCAAGACTCACCGGAGCTCATCCTCTGCCTCTTCCTTATCAACTACGGTGGTCTTCTAATGCATATGCTTCTCCTTAGTCTCATCATCCTCAATTAGGGGTCTCTTCTTGTAGGAAGGTTGTGTGTGATCCATTGAAGTAAAAAGATCAAATAGCTGCTCCGAAGGTGAATCCTCTGAAACTGTAACTGGAGCCGCTAATGAAGAAGTAATGTCAGTCCTAGGTTTCACAATTTCATTATGTAGAGCAAATAAGTCTGATATTTGAGCCTCGGCTAGCCTCTTCAGGACCCGATCCTAAAGGATAATGTGGGATTCCACTAAAAAAATACGCTCTGCAACTATAGAAATGGTGAATGCCTTGCATCGAGTGTCTAAGTCCGCAATTGTCTGTCGGACCCATGACCTAAGCTACTATATGAACCGAGGCAATTGAGCCTCGGTCCGTGATAACCTCTGCATTATGGCTTGAAAAGCTATAGCAGACAGGTGAACCATGCTCGGTGTAGAAACCTATGATGTAGAATCCTCTGGTGCAGGAGCAGCTAAGGTGGGACCCCGCACAATATCAACTGCTAGGTTGTCTCCTCCAAAGTAGCAGCTGGAGTAGTAGTGGGAGTAGCCATTGAACCCTCTTATGGTGGCTCTAGAGCAAATATATTAGGCATAGGAGGAGGTTGTGTCCTCTAAAGTACCAGGGGGTTCTCATCAACCTTAATTAGGCTGGGAGCTATAGTGTGTAGGGTCGATATCAAGTGGTCATAATGATGCAATATTTGTACTCTAGATGTGATGCAGAGTTGGTAGAAAAAGATTGGGAATGAAACGAAGTGGAGCTCTTTAACGTCGACTCATTAATCTGCTCTGCTATCATAACGACCCAATTAATCTCCCAGCTAGCCAAGATGCTGGCAACTAGTACCGCTTGCTCCGATGTGAGTGTGTTATCAGCTAATATAGGCTGGATGCAAGATCTAATTATTGCCCACCAAAACATGGTGCGGAAAGATAGGGAAGCCTTGACAATAGGCTCAGTATGGGTGGTGAGCCAAGCAGGTTCTGGACCCTGCTCAACAATTTGACTGGCCACCCATCTTAGTAGTGATGTCCTTTGTACTAGATCTTTCATGAATAATGGATTTCTTGCCTACCTCAACCTATGATTAAATTCAGCTGTCGACCTCAAGGCTTGGTAGGTGGGACCAAACAATACATGGTGGATCATCTCTTCTGAAATATTGATCAACCGCCCTCTCACTAATACTTTTCTCAATATCGATTGCATGAGAGTGTCTTCCCATTGGGAAGATCATAAAGAATTGTTGCTATGAAAGCTACATAGAATTCCCGCACCATAAGAGGTGTATAACATCCAAGCTTATTAGTCAATCACTTGAGCTAATGTCGTGTTATTGTGTCCTATAGTCCTAGGATACGACTCAATCTATCATCAATCAACTGGGCTCCTCATATATTGACCGTACGGTCTTATCTTGACCCTTTGGCTACAGACCCTCATCATATATGGTCTTCATGCCTCGACTCCTCACTGGTGAATAATTGGGTCCGGTGTTGAAGAAGATGATGGGGCAACAAGACTGGGAAACTTTCCTATATAAAGAGTCATCCTCCAAACTCATCTCATTACTGAACCTAGTCAGTTGAGGCATGTAACTCTCTGTCCCCTCACTGCCTTCTCATCAAACTGGGAAGGACTACCAGTCTGCGCCTAAGTCTGTGCAGCTCTAGCTACAGCTCTCCTCTAGTGTCAAGTCACTACTGGGTTAGGCTGAGTATCATAAACTTCCATGGACCCACTTAGTTGGGTCTAATTATCTTCCGAGTGTTTATCATTTGTAGGATAATCTCTGAGCTGCCTCTTGAAAGCCTCAATTTGATATCGATTGACCTTTGGGGCCATAATATCTAAAAATTAAACAATAGACAAAACACCATAAGCCCCAACAATCAACAATTGAAAACAAGAGTGTAAAACAAATATGAACACTAGAACCTTATATAAGACCCAGTTACAACTCGTAACTTGGGATATGGGTTATAGACAGGTATCGTATAGAGTTCTAGGAGTCCACCTACGACTTGTAGAGAGATCTAGGACCCATAGATGGTCTTGTATGATGAGTACACAGGAATTTTAAGCCACTGCAACCTCCCACGAGAGGGAATTAAGGCTCGTGGACCTATCTATTAGTCATAAAATACCCTCGTAAACAAGAAACAATAGGTACCTAAAACACCTCAACTCATTACACGGACCCTACCAACAAATAAAATATTAACCTATCTGCATCGAAGCAAGTCATACAAGCACTCACGTTTCAAATACAAGACCCATATCCCAAACATAATTTCAAAACAAATATACCCATCGAAAAAGGATATAGCAATCAAAATGTAGTCATGCCATTCTTTCCCAACTCATCCAAATATGCACCTATATCACTTCCCCAAAATCACACACAAAAACCACTCAATCCCACACAACATCATTTGGGGAATAATTCAACAAGCACAACAAGAATAGATCAACCGATGATTCCATCTAATCGAAATGACCCAAACACTATCATGCTCTTATGACACTATAAATCAATGAACATTCACAACCCAGTAACCACCATTTAATCAAACAAAGAACATGATAGCATGAGTATCCAATTACAACAACATAGATAAATAATTCAACTTAGGGCTAAAACAATCAATTCAAATCAAAGTAACCATAGAATCTTCTTCACAATTTCAACTTAAACAAGAATTACATACCTTGGCATCATTTCAATATCACCCATCATTCAACCTTTCAAAGAAAAGTAAATTCTAGAGTTGAACTCAACCAATGAACTTATTGAATGAATAGATGAACTGGAGAAAGGAAAAGGAGAAGAATGATGTAAAACCCTAGTTGCCAGAATTTCTTGAAAAAAATGGAGTTGGAGTGCCAAAAAATTAGTTAGAAAAGGATTGGGGAAATAGGTTGGGGAAATTTTACGGTAATTAAGGTTAAATATGGGGTCAAAATAATTTTGATCCCTATTTATACCTTATCGGGTTCACCTTTAAAAATTACTGAGTTGGGTCTACGAGGCATGGCTTGGTCTATGACTCATAGTTCCTGGTCTCTTAGATCACTCAGCACTTGGAAACATTTGAAAATATACTTGGGTTTTACGAACCCCATTCACGACTCATAGTGTGGACTACGAGTCATAAAGTTGGCTCATAGATGGAGCGCACTTTTAAACCTGTTCACTATAACTCTGTATGGGACAGGGCTACGAGTCGTAAAGTGCAATACCACTCTTAAGCCTAGTCGTGGAGACTGCATCTGATGCAATTTCTGTAACTTTTTTCCTAAACTTGTATGCTCCTCATAATTGTCACTTGCACCTTCAATACAACAAATCCAGCATCAAAAACATCAATCAAAACACAAACAAACAATCAACTCAAAATTCAAAAACTAAAAATAAACATTAAACTAAGCCAGAACATGAAAAATGCTTGGGTTGCCTCCCAAGTAACGCCTAATTTATTTTTGTGGCATGACAGTCATCAAGAGTATTCAGAATTCCTCAACTCTTGGTGTGCCCTTGTCACCAGACATTGTCTCTCTCATCATGCTACTTTAAATCCGATCCAATTATGCTGAGCTAAGTCCGAGCAAACTATTAAGCTGCTGAATTGCCAATAAATGTTAATCGACTTTGTAGTTTATCTTGATGATGTCAAACTTGATCTCTCTCAACATCTGCTCTTGTGTATCTTCCCTTTTACCAATTGGGCGAGCATATCTTCAACTCTAGAATTTCCATCTCCTATATGATGATGGTGTGGTAGCATGAACCAGTTGCTCTTATCATATTCTTCCTCATGGCTTACGTCTTTGGTGTGGTGGCTTCCTCGACTACTCCCTGGAATGTTTAGACCTTGTACCTGTTTCATGAGCATCTCCATATTTGCTCTATTTCGATCAAACATTTGGTGGAATTCTCCATTTATCTTTGCTCACTCAGAGTTTCGATCAGAAGAATCAATTTGACTCGTTGGTTCCTCATGTATTGGTCTATGCACATTGTAGGTGTTAGCCATTTGTCCATCTGTGCAGCAATTTCTGCAAATGGTTTCCCCAAGACTGACCCTCCTATCAGTGCATATGCCTGATTATCCAAATCTAATGCTCGGTAGAAGCTCACCACTAGTATTGTATCAGAAATGCCATGGTCTGGAGCACTCATTAAGCATTCTTTGTAGTACTCCCATGTAAAATGGAGTGAATCACCAGGGAATTGCTGGAAGCTAATGATTCGGTCCCTCTGCTTAAACTTGTTTGACCTAACAAAGAACCTTGCTAAGAAAGCCCTTTGTAGTTTCACTCAACTAATGATCACACTTTGTGGAAGTTCGGATAACCACACTATCACATTACCTGTGAGAGAGAATGGGAAGACATATAATCCCACAGCATCCATAGATAGATGTTGTGTTCCTATTGCATCCCTATAAAGATATGTGACATAGTGCAAATGGCAATGTGGATCTTCATACGGCAAGACCGTAAACAAACCACGCCCTTGCAACCTTTGGATTAGCTCACTAGAAACAGTGAAATTTGAGTTAGTCGGTAAATGCGGTAGCACAATAGCTCCCGGGATGTTAGCATTGTTTTTAGCTATTCTTCTTGTAATCCACTGAACCTCTAAGTCAATAAAAACAAAAACCAAAAAAAAAAAGTAAAGTACAAGAGAACTAAGAAAATAACACTTGAATCATACTACTAGTGAATCCAAATCAAAGTATCGCCATATTCCCCAGCAACAGCACCATTTTTCTTTGATCACGCTCAAGATGCACCTCTTTTTGAAGTAAAAGTGATCATCAAAGTAATAAACTTAACCAAGGTTAGGGTAGAATCCCATAGGAAATATGGGACTTTTGCAACTTGGTTCACCAATAATCAATTCAAATATCAACTAACTTAATTCTTTAAAAAAGGGGAGTTTGCAATGATCGATAGAAAATTAAACTAGACTAAATAAAATTGGAAGACAAACAATAATGGAGAGCAACTTAGGGTATTGTATTTCCCATGATTCACTAACTCAACTTCCCCAAATTTTACAATTCTCGACTAGAATTTCGCATGTAGGATGGCAATTTAGGTTCTTCCAACCCTTTCTTCAAAGGTGAAGGTCAAATTTCACTATGGAACTCGGCCCATCTCCATAGTGTGCTCAACTAACCATTATCCATAGTCCCATTCAACCTCCTTTTGGTCAAGTTCGATTGATTAGATGAGAACACATCATCAAATCCTGTTCATCACTCTCTTTTCCTATGCATTACGACCTGGATGAGAAAGGTAAAACTAGGAAAGTTCTAATGTTGGCCACCACTAAAAACCATTCTAAATGAAGAGAAATGATTAGTACATGCAAATACCTATTCAAAGAATTGAAAATAATCTGGGTTTTCTAAGTTAGATTCTCATGGTTCCCACAACCCCAAGTTATGGGTTTAGCACTCATAACTTGGGCAAATAAAGAAACAATGAATAGAGAAACATGGTTAATCACTTACCTAAGAAGATTGAAGAACAAGAAAACCTAATATGTATTGAGAATCATAAGATTGAAAGTTGAATTTAATCCATAAGTGAATCATTTCTCCAAAATGTAGTCGCCAAAGATAAACCCTTAAAATTACTCTGAAATTTCGTCCTCTCTCTATGTGGCTCTATTTACTATCTACTGAAAAACTTCAAAAACTTCTATAAATGACCTAGTGTTTTCTATTTATAGTATTTTCAAACAAGTCCCCAAATTAATAACAAAAATTGGTAAGCGCCTGATACGAGTCACAGTTACGACTCATAGCTCAGATTACGAGCCATAATCGGGCTTTCGTGATCAGCCTATTTCACCTTGGACTTCACTGATATGAAATGCTTTATGGCTCGTAGTCTGGTTTATGACTCATATTGACTTCTCGTAGTCCACATTTGCATCACTTAGTCCAAGTCTAATCAACATTGGAAATCACAATGAGACATCCCCTTACGATTCATAAATAGAACTATGACTCATAACTAGGTCTCATGTGGCTGAACTTCAGTTCTGCTTCAACACTGGAATCCTCCACCAGGCCATCTCTATGACTCATAAAGTGATATATGGCTCGTAAAGGGTCTCGTATGTCCTATAATCAGCAAAACCTACAACTTTTCCCAAAATTGTCCCAACCTGCTTTCTTGTAAAAACAAAAACACATAAAAATCACAAAAGTCGCATTGGAGAACACCCAAAATCCTAAGCTTTAGGCATCAAATGTGTTGTATTTTTGCAGCACACCACTTAGCCTTGTTGGTCACCATTTGGGCAAGCATGGCAAAGCCAGTCCAGAATTCATCTTGCGTAACCGGCTCTCCCATAGGCTCTTTAGGGACTTGGTCCTCATTAGCAAGGGCCTGTACAGATAGAGGGGCTCTTCATAGAGGCATCCTATGTAAGGCATCAAGGACACCGTCAAGGTTAGGAAGTCTTATGGTCTAAAGCATGACATAAGACATAAAGAAACGATACAATTCGTACAAAGCAATCATAGCTTCCTATATATAAGTATGCTACACTTCACACCTATGAATAGAACTCTACTCGACACAGCATGTTGGATTTTTCAAGGATCATTTATAAACCTATTTGCTCTGACACCAATCTTGTCATAACCCGAACGTAGGTCTTAGGAGTGACGTGACGAATGGGAACCCGTGAGTACCCAAATAAGTCTCATAGCATCCACTTACACATCATCATTTCGGAAGCATTTAATAAAGAAATAAACACATAGTTCTAAGGGACAAAAAAGTATAACTCATGTTATGGGGATGTCATAGGGATAGAGATTAGCATGACCCACATAGCACATGTCACATAAGAACTAAGGGGCGGCAAAGTATGACTCATGCTATGGGGATAGAAGTGACTTAGCACTTTCCATATTTCTAATCTAATATTATCAAGAATATATCATTGTCTAAACAATATTCAATAGGTAGCCATAATAATAAACTCTATAAACATATAGCATGTCATAGCACAAATCCATACAAGCGTCTACATATTGTCCAACAATACCTTGAAGTCATAGAATAAGACGGAGGCCAAGACATGTCCTGGGCTCACCCTCAAAGTAAATAAAATATGTCCAAAAGCAATATAATAGGTATATGGATGGTGGATTGTCCTTAGATGAGACTTACACACAACAACTTTCATAATATGAGCTAACCATCAAGAGGTGGATGAAGATAATCTCTGGTCCCCACATGGTTAGATCATGTAGGACAATTGTATGTGTTAGTACGTTTGAATGTACTAAGTATACAGGCATGCAATACATATGAACTCATTAAACCTGCACTCAATGTTAGATGACAAGGGCATATGTATAGAAAGAAGTATATATACAAGGAAGTATAGTATAATAATATGCAATGAAATTCATGATGTATGAAATTCCAATGTACTTCAATATAGCAGGAATGTGACCATAGCTAACATCTCAAACCCATGCGAGCTATTACATAACTTTGCCCTATGAAGGTCTCCTATTAAGTGAGAGTAGATTGCTTGCCAAAGGTAATATACACCTTACAACCTGATCATTTCTGTATGATGGCCACCTTCCTTACGACTGGTCATTTTAGAAGGATTTCCATAATCATATCATACTCATTCCTTAAAGGGGCATAAACATATACCTATGATAGCACATAGTTACGAGACTTAGGTACTGGACCCTTGGAGAGAGCCCCCCTCCCACAAGTCCTCTCTATACTAAGTCATCATCATACAAGAATACATATACATATACGTACTTTTAAAAGACGCATAAGTCATTTCAAATCATTTTAATGCATAATTAGGCTTAAAGGCCAACATTTTTCGTAATCATGTATGCTTGGGCTAAAGAGGCAAATCATATCTCATATCACACTTTCATGTATAGGAATAGCTCATTCACATATACCATATAGTTGTAAACACCCAAAGTTGCTCAAAGATCCATATCATAGACATTCATGATCACTTGTCATATCATAACCTTATTTTCATCAAAATTATGTCCATCAGCATTCATCAACATAATTAGGCCTTAACCCACATCATAATCTTCATGAAAACCAATACTCATATGTACATATATCATGAATGATAAAAGAATAGCATGGGTAATAGAGATTCACACTTAAATCAAGAACATAATATGAAATCCAAGTAAATCCATGAAGAAATTCACATTTAAATCATGCTTGAGATTATTGATGCCTAAATCAACACTTAAAGAGGACATACATATTCAAATATTCATAATATCAATGCGATTCAACATATTAGGTCTTAAATCACTTTGAAAACCTCAATTAAATATAGGTCATATCTCAATTGAATCAAATCAACATTAATTTGAAAGACCCATATTCAAAGTAAGCTTAAAATTCATGAAACAAAGAGTAAATAGTGTTTAGGATCTTCATGGTTGAAAGGGATCATGAATTAATTTCACATGCCTTAGATAATTTAGAAGAATCAATAAGAACTTGATTGAAGAAGAAGACCCTTCTTTGAGCTCCAAGGGAAATATCCAATGGCTCACTTGAGGAGTTCTTTAGATGAGAGAATTTGTATATTCTAAGTGCATGGAACAAATTTGAATAATAATAGAGGAGTATACGTCTTTTCATGGGTTTAGGATAGGTTAGAAAGTCATAAATGACCCTTAGGTATAACCAAAAATTACAAGAAAATTATGAATGAAACGAGCTTCAAAAAGTGTCTTGGGTCCTGTCAAGGAGCCTCACGGCTCGTGTAAAGGTTCACGGACCATGTAGTGGTCCATGGAGCTTACCTTCTCCATAATTATAGACATTTTCAACTCCACTACAGTGCACAAAGCTCGTGCAAGAGCATACATACCATTTGGTCATCCGTACAAGTGACGAAAGTTCCAAGATGATGATTCTATACTTAGAAAATTACTGCAAGATGAAATCTTCCATGACGCACCTCTCCACAACTCGTGAGAGCTGACACAAGACCCACCCCCATGGCTTGTGAAGTGTCATACGACCCTTGCAGGGTCTCCTTGTGGCTTGCCTTAGCCAATTTCTTGGTTGGACAGTCGAGGCAATTTCCAAGGCTACTTTTACAACAAGTAGTGAGGACCACGGCTCATGGGAGGTTCCCTGGAGGGCTACTATGTCATGACCTAAGCCTAGGTCCTAGATGTGACATAGTGAATAGGAACCTAAAGGGACCCCAAATAAGCCTCTTAATATATCATACACACATTCTTGGTTGCGGAAGCAAAATAAACAACAACAAGATATATAAGTAAGGGAAATGGGACGAAAGGAAGTCTTGATATTTAGATAATATAAAAGAGTAAAAGCTCAAAGCATAAATACATCAGTTGTTCCAACAACACCTCTAAACATAGATTGGAGTGAGGGCTAAGACACTTTCCGGGCTCACCCTCATAGTCTCAAGTGTTCAACATAAAAGGGTATCAAATAGTAAGAGTAGCATATATAGTGTCCCTAGATTTGAGGACTCACCAAAGCTTATCTTATGAAATGCTAAAACTAGCCACATAGAGGATAATCGAGAGGTGCTCTAGTTTGTACAATGTAACATCATATAGGCAGAGAGTATACGTTAGTATGTTTGAATGTACTAAGTATGTAGGATGCAATGTAACAAGACATGAGGCAGCATAGTCAAAATACATAATCATAAGCAATGGCTAAGTATAATATGAACATGGTTGATATGTTGTCAAAATACAGCACATTTGGTGCCTAAAACAAGGGATTTTGCAAAATTTAAATGCGAGTTTTTATGGTTTTATGTGTTTTTATGTTTTTATTGCAGAAAGATGGGTTGGCTGATTTTGGGAGAAAATTGCAGATTTTGCTGAAGTGCAGGACAGACAAGCCATCCTACGAGTCGTAGCCCAA
The DNA here is from genome assembly GCA_025774065.1 of Solanum ossicruentum. Taxonomy (NCBI): domain Eukaryota; kingdom Viridiplantae; phylum Streptophyta; class Magnoliopsida; order Solanales; family Solanaceae; genus Solanum; species Solanum ossicruentum. The sequence goes on along the minus strand of JAOTQR010119071.1, from coordinate 27,915 downwards.
GCCACGAGTCGTAAGGTGCTCTCGTCAGAAGAAACAATGAGCAAAATCAGGAATCTACTAAGTGGAGGGAAGCCCTACGAGGCCACTCTACAAGTTGTAGGCCTCACTATGACTCATATGGGTGGGATCGTAGCAAGAAACAGTGAGCTAAAAGTTTGGACCAAGAACTGAAGGGCTAGACTATCAGAGGAGCATACGAGTCGTAGCCCATGCAATTGCCACGACCCAAGCCTAGGTCCTAGACATGTCATACCGATTAGGGAACCCGAAGGGACCCCAAACAAGCCTCTTAACTTTTCCTTACAAATCGTTGGTCGCTAAAGCATATAAAAGACATTAAAAAGCAAGAATAGGGGAAAAGGGGCTAAGGGAAAAGCTTGCACAATATCATAATCAAGAGACAAGAGTCAAATCTCATATCATAGATACATACGTTGTCTAATAAACACCTCTAAATACATAGAAAAAAGAACGGGGGCTAAGACAAAGCAACCAGGCTCACCCTCATAGTCAAAATAGAAGATAAGGAAGAATGTCTCAATACATAATAAGAGCATCATAGACTAAGGTCCCCGAAGTTGCGGATTCACTAACAAGCTTGAGTAATGTTTAACTAGCCATATGGAGGAGGAGGATGATCAACTTGGGCACCGATTCCTACATGGTGATATCATGTAGGCATAGAGTATGCGTTAGTACTTTTGAATGTACTAAGTGTTTAAGATGCAATGCAACAAGAGTTAGGCATCATAATCAAAATGCATAGCAATAGGCAATAGACATCATATAATAATACGGCATATATGCTCAATGCTCAAGTAAAACATGTCTGGATAATTCATGCTCATATAGGTTATCATACATGTAGAATAGACCAAGCTAGATTTTCCCAAGTACAAACCCTTGGTTGGTTGATGATGATCTCACCCCATCACCCTGATGGTGTTACAAACTACGCATATGGTTGATGATAATCTCACCTTATCACCCTGATTGTGAAGTACAAACCTCTCACATGGTTGATGATTACAAATCCCCACCTCCATTGATGAGTACAAACCCCCACCTCAGTTATCAAGGCAGTAGCCCCTTGATTGGCTATCAAGGTACTAACCCCCGACAAGGTTATCCGGGCTCTTAGTTCTTCCTTTTGGATTGGGTATGGTCTAATGTAACACTTCATATAGATTATGTATCATATATTTAAGCTCTTTTCATCATCATATAGATAATTATATAATATCTCATGCTCTGGACCCTTAAGTCCTCAAGAAACCACATCCAGACATTTTATCAAACACATAAAGGGTGTGTAATTCTATTATAAAACTATGAATTATAGAGATGAAATCACGCAAGAAAATCCATTGCGAAACTATCAATCAACACCTTGCAACACCCTCAAGTAATATACATCAAAACCCCTTCTCAAATCTTACAATAAATCAAATATTTATAGATCAAAACATGGCAAAACAGTCACAACTCTACATAGCTTAAACATAGTGTGCAGTGAATCTCATAATAATCAAGACCCATTTATAGATCAACTTTAAATCTTGCAATTTGAGTAAAAGGAGGCTTGGGTATCATGGGAGAAAGGAACCCATGAAAGAAACTCGCATACCTTAGCTTAGAGATGAACTTGGTGAAGATTGGAGATGGAGACTTGAATATTGAAGAAGAACATTGAAGGAGAACCTTAGCTTGGGATGAGGGTTTAAGACTTGAGTTTGGGGAGTGAAAATATGAGTAAGTGTTTGAGTGAGTATTGGGAAATAATTAGAATGATATGAGGGTGAAATTTGTCTAAGTATAGGCAAAAACACGCTTGGGAACACTTGTTCCCAATACTTAGAAGTCGTGGACCGAACTAAAAGAAATAGTCTCCAAAATATACTGGGGCGCGTCGCGAGGGCAACGCAGAAACCCCACTCGAATTTGCGTTCTTGGAATTTCATAATTGCTAATCTTTCGCTCTTAAATCAGGGTTAGACACTTCTTCACCTAAATTGGACCTCCTGAATAGGAATATAAAGTCAAATTTTTGAAATAATAAACGGATTTTGAGATATATATAAATTAAAATTCCGGGCATTCCGAGGCACATTTTCAACACTTTTTGGGGTCGTTTCAATATCTCCCCCTTGGGAACATTCGTCCCCTATCATAAAGAGACTTATAATACAAGAATAATCATATACAAACTAGCCCCAACTAAAATGCAACATTGCGTTTAAAATACCATTTTCAAAATCTCAACATAAGTGTAAAATTATCATAGACTTGCCAATATAAACATGAATGCATATGAATGATATAGGGGCTGAAACATAAGACTTGAATCACATAGAGGAATTAAAATTAGTACCTTAGGCTTGATTGGAGTGGAAAAGATAAGGATGCCATTTTTGCATGTCCTCTTAGGCCTCCTAAGTAGCACTTTCAATTGGTTGGTTTCTTCAATGAACTTTAACGGATGCCACCTCCTTATTCCTCAATCTCCTCACTTGCCGATCTAGGATCTGAAGAGAAACCGCATCATAAGTCAAGTTATCCTCAACAACACCCACAACATCAAGAGGCGCAATAACATTTGGATCACCAACACATTTTCTCAACATTGAGACATGGAACACCGTATGAACCAACTTTATTTCACTAGGTAACTTCAACTCATAAGCTACCTTACCAACCCTCTTTATCACCTCATAAGGACCAACATACCTTGGACGCAACTTCCCTTTTTACTAAAATGGACCACACCTTTCATTAGAGAAAGCTTCAAATAGACCCAATCACCCACTTTGAATTCAAGGTCTCTTCTTCTTACATCGGTATAAGATTTTTGATGACTTTGGGCCGTCTTCAACTTTCCCTAATCATTCTAACCTTCTCAAGAGCCTCCATAACCAGACCTAGTCCCAGTAAAGCCATCTCCCTAACCTCAAACCAATCAACCGATGATCTACAATGTCTCCCACAAAGAGCCTCAAAAGGAGCCATACCGATGTTAGAATGACAGCTATTGTTGTATGCGAATTCAATCGAAGGAAGATGGTCATCCCAACTACCCCTCAACTCTAGTACATAATCCCTTAGCATATCCTCAAGTATTTGAATGGTTGTTTCAGCTTGGTCAATCGTTTTGGGGTGGAAGGTCGTACAAAGGTGAACTTTTGCACCAAAGACCCCTTTGAAATGACCTCCAAAAGCGTGAAGTGAATTGTGAACCACGATCCGATTTGATGGAAAAAGGAATCTCATGCAACCTTACTATTCATGGATGTACAAAGTTGTATACTCTTCTACCTCATATGTTGTTTTAACAGGTAGAAAGTGAGCCGATTTCTTCATCCTATCAACCACCACATAAATGGAATCAAAACCCTTTCTAGTCTTGGGCAACCCAACCACAAAATCCATATTAATCACCTCCCACTTCCAGGTGGGAATCCCTATTCTTGGGTTAGGCCACCTGGCCTTTGATGCTCTGCTTTGACTTGTTGACAACTATGCCAATCGAAAACAAATTTGGCAATGTCCCCCTTCATGCCTCCCCACCAATACACATCTCTCAAGTCTCCACACATTTTGGTGGAACCAGGGTGGATAGAATAAGAGGAATTATGGGCCTCATCAAGAATTTTCTCCCTTAAACCATTAACATAATTTACACACAACCTACTATAGTATCTAATGGCACTATCTCCCCCTTGGGAGAGAATCTCTACTTTGCCCTCTTTCACCAAAATGTTCAATTCAACCATTGAAGAGTCAAGATCTTGTTTTGCTATCACCTCATCAACCAAGGAAGATTTGGAACCATCAACAACAACAACACTATCACCCACTTTTTCAAACCTAACCCCCAATCTAGCCAATCTATGCACCTCTCTTTCCATCTCCCTATCACCACCATCAACATGGGCTAGGCTACCCATACACACCCTACTCAATGCATCTGTCACCACATTTGCCTTACCTGGATGATAATGCACACTCATGTCATAGTCCTTAAGAAGTTCTAACCATATTTTTTATCTCAAGTTGAGATTTTAAGTGAAGACATATTAGAGGCTCTTATGATCGGTGAAGACATCAACATGCACCCATACAAATAGTGATGGTAAGTCTTTAATATGAACACAATGGCGGCTAACTCTAGATCATGGGTAAGGTAGTTCCTTTCTTGCACTTTGAGTTGTCTAGAAGCATAGGCTATGACCTTACCATTTTACATTAGCATACAACCCAAACCAAATCTAGATGCATCACAATACACAACAAAATCCTCAAACCCATCCGGTAGAGACAATATAAGAACAAACACAAGCCTATCCTTCAATGTTTGGAAGCTTCTCTCACATTCATCGGTCCACACAAACTTAGCCTTCTTTTGAGTCAATTTGGTCATAGGGGAAGCAATGAAGGAGAATCCATTCACAAATCTTCTATAGTAACCTGCAAGTCCCAAAAAGCTCCTAATATCTGATGGAGTCAATGGTCTAGGCCAATTCCTCATCATATCGATTTTCTTAGGATCCACTTTTCTACCATCCCCAGACACCACATGACCCAAGAATGAAACCTCTTTCAATTAAAATTCACACTTGTCATATTTGGCATACAATTTCTCCTCCCTCAACCTTTGCAACACAACCATCAAGTGACCATATGCTCCTCCCTACTATGTGAGTAGATTAAAATATCATCAATGAAGACCACAAAAAAGGAATCAAGGTAAGGCTTGAAGACCCTATTCATTAGGTCCAAGGAGATTATCGGTGCATTAGTCAATTCAAAAGACATCACAACAAACTCATAATACCCATATCTAGTTCAGAAGGTTGCCTTGGGAATATAACACTCCCTCACCCTTACTTGATGATCCTTAGACCGAAGATCAATCTTAGAGAAAAAGCTAGCCCCTTGCAATTGGTCGAACAAGTCATCAATTCTTGGAAGATGATACCTATTCTTGATGGTGATCCTATTGAGTAGTCGATAGTGAATGCTCATTCTAAGTGACCCATCCTTCTTTTTCACAAAAAACACTGTGGCACCCCAAGGTGATTGACTAGGTCTAATAAATCCCTTTTCCGAAAAATCTTTCAATTGCTCTTTTAACTCTCTCAACTCCGCTGGGGCCATACGGTAAGGGGTAATGGAGATAGGTTGAGTGTCAGGAAGGAGATCTATGCATAAATCTATCTCACCTTTGGGAGGGACACCGGGAAGGTCATTTGGGAAGACATCAAGGAACTCATTTACAACTGGAACCAACTCAATGGATGGGACTTTGGACTCCATATCTTTAACCCTTACAAGATGGTAAAGACATCCTTTGGAGATCAGCTGATGGAATTTAATGCATGAAATGAATCTACCCTTAACCACCACATGATGACCCTCCCACTCAAGGATGGGTTCATTTAGAAATTGAAACTTGACCCTACGGGTTCTACAATCAATAGAAGCATAGTAGGCATGAAACCAATCCATCCCAAGAATGATATAAAAATCAACCATGTCTTATTCAACAAGATCACCAGGAAACAACTTATGCAAAATGCAAATAGGACAATTCCTATAAACTTTCCTAGCAACAATAGAGGCACCAATAGGTGTAGACACTTCATATAACGCATGCAACAACTCAAGAACAACATCAAACTTGTTAGCAACAAAAGGGGTAACAAAGAAAAGAGTGGCACCCGAATTAATCAAAGTGTGTACATCAAAGTCAAAGATTTTCAACATACCGGTAACAGCATCAGGGACCTCACCAACCCCTTGTCTCCCATGCAGAGCATAAAATCGATTGTGCCTTAGGGCACCATCTTAAAGACCACCTCTACCCAATGGGACAGCATTAGAACCTCGGACATTGCCATGATATCTTGGACAATCTATCTTCTTGTGCCCAAGCTCCCCACAACCAAAGTATGCATTAGAATCTTTCAAACATGGGCCTCTATGATTCCTTCAACATCTAGGACACCCATCAATAGGAGCCACACTACCAACACTTTGAGGCCTAGGGAAGTCATTGGAAAACCCCCTATTAGTAGCATTAGGAGGCCCTTGGCCTTTATGAAATCTAGCACCCTTTTGGAGTTTACCCTCAATTCGGTTCTCTTGGCCTCATGCCCCCTTATCTTCCTCAACTTTTCCTCCTCCATTTGCTTGGCATAAGTCATCAACCGAGAAAAGTTCATGTTACTAATTAGCAAGGCAGACCGGCATTCTTCACTCACCAAGTCGGAGACACCTATCATAAATTTATTCATCCTAGATCTAGGATCAGCCACCAAATGAGGAGCATATTTGAAATTTGTTTAAACCTGAGGGCATACTCTCTCACACTCATAGCACCTTGTTTCAAACTTTGCTTCCCTAAGCTCAAGAGGGGAAAAACAGTTAAGGAAAGCCAATTTGAACTCCTCCAAAAGCAACACATTACCAACACCATTCCATTGATCATACCATATTTGAGATACCCCTTTGAATTGGTACGTTGCTAACTCTGCCTTTTCATTCGGCCCAACACCCATCATATTCAAGATTTTGTAGACCTCATCGATGAACTCTTATGGATCTTCATCCACCTTTGACCTATAGAAAACTGGAGGATTTATCCTCATGAAGTCTCTTACCCTAGCTCCCGAGTTAGTAACATGAGGGGCTTGGGCCCCTTGATTGACTTGGTTGGCCACCACTTGGGCAAGCATAGTGAGAGCATCCCGGAGCTCACCATTGGGAGGTTGCTCCAAGGGAGTTTGAGCCCTTCTTTGTTGAGTGTTTAGCATGATCTAGCACAGCAATGAATAATTGTTATGGGAAAAACTCACTAAAACTCTATAGCACGATGTAGAACTTGGAGAAGGGAAACATTTCCTAAAATATCTCATAGCCTCCTACTCATAGTCATGTTGCGCTTCACAATCATAATAGGACTCTAATCGATGCTGTGTGTTGGACTCCGAGTATCAATTAACCTAGTACTCTGATACTAAGTTTTTCACGATCCAAGACTACGTCCTAGACGTGAAACGACGATTGGGGGACCCGAATGGACCCCAAACAAGCCTCTTAACTTGTCATTACACATTGTTGGTCGTGGAAGCATATAAAAGACATTAAAGAGCAATAATAGGGGAAAAAGAGATAAGAGAAAAGCTTGCACAATATCATAATCAAGAGACAAGAGAAATCTCATATCATAGATACATACATTGTCCAATAAACACCTCTAATACATAGAAAAAAGCAGGGCCCAGGACAAAGGAACTGGGCTCACCCTCATAGTCAAAATAGAACATAAGGAAGAATATCTCAAGACATAATAAGAGCATCATAGACTAAGGTCTCCGAAGTGGAGGACTCACCAAATAATTGAGTAGTGTCGAACTAGCCACGTGGAAGAGGATGATGATCAACTTGGGCACCGGTTCCTACATGGTGACAATATGTAGGCATAGAGTATTCCTTAGTACTTTTGAATGTACTAAGTATGTAGGATGCAATGCAACAAGATTTAGGCATCATAATAAAAATGCATAACAATAGGTAATAGACATCATATAACAATATGCCATGTATGCTCAATGCTCAAGTAAAGGATATTTGGATAATTCATGCTCATATAGAATATCATACATGTAGAATAGACCAAGCTAGATTTTCCCATGTACAAAAACTTTGACAATTAATGAATACAAATCCCCACCTTGGTTGATGAGTACGAACCCCTATCTCGGTTATCCAGGCACTAGCCCCTTGATTGTCTATCAAGGTACTAACCCTCGACAAGGTTATCCGGGCTCTTAGTTCTTCGCCCCAGATTGGGCATGGGCTAATATATCACTTCATATAGAATATATATCATATACATAAGCTCTTCTCATCATCATTAGTCAATTAGATCATATCTCCTGCTCTGGACCTTCAACTCCTCAAGAAACCACATCCGGACATTTTATCAAACACTTAGAGGCTATGTAATGCTAGTATAAAATCATGAATTATAGAGATGAAATCATGCAAGAAAATCCATCATAAAACCATTAATCAACACCTTGCAACACCCTCAAGCAATATACATCAAAACCTCTTCTCAAATCTTACAATAGATCAAAGATTTATAGCTCAAGACATGGAAAAACAGTCACAACTATACATAGCTTAAACATAGTGTGCAGTGAATCTCGTAATAATCAAGACCCATTTATAGATAAACTTTAAATCATGCAATTTTATTAAAAGGAGGATTGGGTAACATGGGTGAAAGGAACCCATGAAAGAAGCCCACATACCTTATCTTAGAGATGACCTTGGTGAAGATTGGAGATGGAGACTTAAAGTTTGAAGAAGAAATGTTTAGGATGATATGAGGATGAAATTTGGCTAAGTATAGGCAAAAATATATTTAGGAACACTTATGCCTAAGACATAGAAGTCTTGGACTGAAATAAAAGAAACAGTCCCCAAAATGTGCTGGGGCATGTCGCGAGAGCAACGCGGAAACTCCGATGGAATTTGCGTTCTTGGAATTTCATAATTACTAATCTTTTGCTCTTAAATTTTGGTTAGACCATTTTTCACCTAACTTGGACCCCCTAAAAAAGAATATGAAGTCAGATTTTTGAAATAACAAATATATTTTGAGATATATGGAATTTAAAATTCTGGGCATTCCGAGGCACATTTTCGGGCACTTTTTGGGGTCGTTTCAGCAATAACTCATAATAGTGGGTCGTAACAGTCAAGTACAAAATGCTAAGTGCTGACTAGGAGACCCTGATTATGACTCGTAGGTCACCCTATAAGTCGTACCTTTGCGACGTATTTGCTGCCAGTTGTCTTTTCTATTTAATTTTTAGGGTGAAATTATAAATAGTATAAATATGTAATAATAGGGTTTTAAAAGAGAGGTTGGAGACTTGAATATTTTGGGAGATTCCACTTTGAATATTTCCTCTTGAACATTTCTAGGGTTTAGCATAGATTTTAATTTTTAATTGAAAGACCCACTTTGGGGGTTTGGAAAATCACATTGTACTCATCTTTCATTTTCCAAAGCTTGTGGTTTCCAACTTGAAGGTGTTTCTATTTTTTATTATTTTGGGTAAACTCTCAACTATGTCTTTCACATTCATTGTTGTTGATTTGGCCTTAGCCATGAGTAGCTAAGTACCCACAACTTGGGATTGTGGGAACCATGAATAGTTGACTTGAAATAACCTTTGTGTATTTCTTTGATTAAGGTTTTGCATGTACTGTTTATTTCCCTTTGTTTTGATTTTTTGTGGTGGCCAACACCAAACCCCGCATACTATCACGATCTCGACCAAGGTAGTGACGAATAGGAAAAGGCAAGTAAATGACAAGATTCAATTGATGTGTTCTCATATAATAAACCAAACCTGACCAAGGGGAGGTTGATTGGGACAATGGGTAACGGTGAGTTGGCACACCATAGTTGCCAACCAAGCGCCATGGTGAAATTTGACCTTCACCTTCACAAAAGGACTGGAAGAACCTAAGTTACCATCCTGTATGAGAATTCCCAATTAGGGTTATGTTTTCTAGGGTAATTGAGTTGGCAAATCATGGGGATCACAATTCCCAAGCTGTCCCTTAATTTGATTGTCTTCCCGCATAATTAGTGTAGTGTTTATTTTTATTTTTGTTCTTGAATCACAACATGGTAGTAGGAGTATGGCACCCCCCGACAAGGTGTGGTCAACTTGCAACACTATAGATAATTTCCATAAATTGAATGCATACATACAATCCCTTATTCATCATAACATCACTTGATTTGTAAACCACGCAATAGATCATTAATAACTCAAGAATCCTTGTAGAGACATTTATCAAACATTGGCGGGAGTGTAATACCAGTTCAAAATCATGCAGTTCAAGAGTGAAGTAATATGAGAAAACTCAATGTAAATCAATCCATCAACCCATAGTAAGACCCTCATTTAAGATAACTTGAAATCCATCAACAAGTCTCATAATAGATCATAGATTCATGACTCAAAATATGCATAAACAATCAACATTTCATAAAGCCCCAACACAGTTTATAATCAAAATTCATAATAAGAGATACCTCTAGATAATCCAACTTGAAAACATGTAATTTTCATAAAAACAAGTTTGGGCACCATGGATGAAAGATCCAATGGTTCAAAGCCACATACCTCAAATGTGGATTTTCTTGATGTAGTCTTGAAGGAGACTTGAAGCTTGAATAGAGTTCTTGAGATCCAAAATTAAGCTTGAGACACTTGAATTTGGATCAAATATTTGGTTGTGTTAGAGAGGGTTTTGAGAGGTTATCGAGTGATATAGAGTTTATGCATAGGTGGGCATAGGAGTATGACCCTAAGGCCCTTTGGCTAAAAAAGAATTTCAGGAAAAATTAACACTAATCTGCGCCCCTGGTGCGTCGTGGCTAGGACGTTGATCGCCAATATAAATTGAATTTTTTGAAATATTATCTTTCATTACATGTCCTCTAAAATTGGGGTTATATCTATTTCCCACTCAATTTTCCCCCGATCATGAATATGAAGTCGAACTTTTGATATCACGTATGAATTTCAAGATATATAGAAATTACAATTATGGGCATTTCCAAAGAATATTTTTGGGGTATTTTTGGGATGTTTCTATCACGACCCAAGTCTAGGACCTAGACATGACATGGTGAATAGGGAGCCCGAAGGAATCCCAAACAAGCCTCCTATCATATCAATCACACATCCTCGGTCGCAGGAGCAAAATAATAACAATAAGAGACATAAATAAGGATAAAAGGTCTAAGGGAACCCTTTGATAACCATAAAACGCTCGAGGTCAAGATCATAGCATAATTACATCAATTGTTTTAAAAAAACACCTCTAGCATAGATTGAGCAGGGGCCAAGACACTTTCCGGGCTCACCCTCATAGTATCAAAGTTCAACATAAGGAGATGACAAAAGCAAGAGCACAAAGCTAGAGTCCCCGAACTTGAGGAGTCACCAAAAGCTTATCTTCAAGATGTCAAAACTAGCGACGTGGAGGACGATCAGGAGGAGTTGCGGTTCCTACATTGTAGCATCATGTAGCCATAGAGTATGCGTTAGTACGTTTGAATGTACAAAGTATATAGGATGCAATGCAACAAGTGATAGGTAACATATCAAAATGCATAAGCATAAGCAATGGATAAGTACAATAATAATATTGCATGTATGACCAATGCTTGAAGTAAAACGTGCCTATGTTGAACATATTATATGTATAGGAAGAGACAATCATCATAGACCAAGCAAAGTATTACTTGGAATCCAAGGCATGCCACCCCCTTGGAAGGTGGTTGAGGTATTTGCCCCTTAATGTGGTAATGTGGGCATGTCAGCCCCTGACAAGGTGGTCAAGGTACATACCCCTCAACGTGGTAGTATGGGTATATCACCCCCCCAACAAGATAGTCAAGGTACATACCCCTCAATGTGGTAGTACGAGCATGTCACCCCCCGACAAGGTGATTGAGGTACATACCCCTCAAAAAGGTATTATGGGCATGTCACCCCCTGATAAGGTGCTCAAGACATGTCACCTCCTCATATAGTGGTCGGGCATGTCACCCCCCATCAAGGTGTAGTCACATGAAATACTATTGATACTTCTCATGAATATAATAAATACATACATCACTCTTTATCATCATAGATCCACTTAACTCATAAGCCATGCAATAAACCATCAATAACTCAAGAATCCTTAAATAGACATCTTATCAAACACTCGACGGGCATGTAATGCTAGTTCAAAATCATGCAATTCAAGAGTGAAATTATGTGAGAATACTCAATGTTAATCAACCCACCAACGCATAGTAAAATCCTCATGCAAGATAGCTTGAAATCCTTCATCAAACCTCATAATAGATTATAGTTTCATAGCTCAAAACATGTATAGTCACAATAGACAAACATCTCATAGTATAAGCTTAAAATAGGTATACATGTGTTTCCAATCAACATGTCATAAAACCCCGAAATAATTTGTAATCATAATTCATAATAAGTAATATCCATAAGTAATACATCTTGAAAACATGCAAGTTTTATAAAAAGAAAGGTTGAGCACCATGGGTAAAAAGACCTAATGGTTGAAATCCACATACCTCAAATTTGGGGATTCCTTGATGAAGATTTGAATGAGAATTTGAAGCTTAAATGAAGTTCTTGAGATCTGGAGTTAAGCATGGGATACTTGAATTTGGATGAAATATTTGGTTAAGTGTTAGACAGGGTTTTGAGAGCGTTTTGAGTGATTAAAGTTGAAAAATTGCTAAGTATAGATGTTTTTACGCATAGAAGGGCATGGGGCCAAGACCCCAATGCCTTAGGCCAAAATAGGAAAAATAAGAAAGTCACAACACTGCTCCGCGATGGGTCTTCATGGCGGAGTCAACGCGAATACACACTATAAATTGCAAAGTTGGCGAAAAATGAAATTCCACTATGGGTCTTCTAAAATCGGGGTTATAACCATTTTCCACTCAATTTTTCCCTTTGATCAAGAATATGAATTCAGATGTTGAATATCACGCATGGATTTTGAGATATATAGAAATTATAATTATGGACATTTCCGAGGCCTATTTTCGGGGTGTTTTTGGGGTTTTTTAATATATCACCCTTGGGAATATTTATCCCCGAATGTCAAAGAAATGTGCATAAGATAAGTAATATTGAAGATTTCAGCCCGACATGGATGCAACAATCCATTTAAACATCATTTTCAAAAATCTCAACATGAATGTCGAAATCACCATAAACTTGTCAACATAAACATGAACATCCAATGACATAGGGCTAAAACTTAAGACTTGAAATCATATAGGGAAACTTAACTTAGTACCTTAGGCTTGAGTATAGTGGAAGAGATATGGATATCGCTTTTGCATGTCTACCTCGGCCTCCCGTATGGCACTTTCAACTTGTTGGTTTCTCCAAAGAACCTTGACGGAAGCTACATCCTCGTTTCTCAACCTCTTTACTTGTCTATCCAAAATTTCTACTGGGACCTCTTCATAAGTCAAATTTTCTTCTACCACACCTACAACATCCAAAGGTACAATAGCACTTGGGTCACCCACATACTTTCTCAACATAGATACATGAAAGACCGGATAAACAATATTCATATCAATGGGAAACTCCAACTCATCGGCCACCTTACCAATCTTTTTCAACACTCTATAGGGACCCACGAACCTTGGGCTCAATTTATCCTTCTTGCAAAATCGTACCACGCCCTTCATTGGTGAGACTTTCAAATAAACCTAATCACCAACCTTAAATTCAAGATCTCTCCTCCTCACATCGGAATATGACTTTTGTCAACTTTGGGCTATTTTCAACCTCTCCCTTATCAACCTCATCTTCTCCAAGGCTTCCATGACTAAATCCGGACCCAACAAAGCCATCTCCCCCACCTCAAACCATCCCACCTGGGATCTACAATGTCTACCACAGAGGGCCTCAAAAGGAGCCATACCAATGCTTGAATGATAACTATTATTGTAAGCAAACTCTAGAAGCGAAAGATGTTCATACCAACTACCCTTAAACTCCAAAACACAAGCTCTAAGCATATCCTCAAGAGTTTGGATAGTTTTTTCAACATGGCCATCCATTTGAGGGAGAAAGGTCGTGCTAAGCTTAACCTTGGCACCAAGACCTCTTTGGAAGGACCTCAAAAAGTGAAAGTGAATTGAGCAACACGGTCATATATGATAGACAAAGGCACCCCATGCAATCTAACCAATTCATGAATATGTAACTTAGCACAATCTTCGGCACCATAAGTAGTTTTGACTGATAGGAAATGGGCTGACTTTGTCATTTATCAACCAAAACCCAAATAATATCAGAATGATTTCTAGTCCTAGGCAACCCAACCAAAAAATCCATATTGATTTCCTCCCAATTCGAAGTAGGAATCCCTAAATGTTGGGCTATGCCACCCGGCCTTTGATGTTCAACTATTACTAGTTGGCAATTATGGCAACCAGATACAAACTTAGCAATGTCTCTCTTCATGTCACCCAACCAAAACACTTCCCATAAATCTCTATACATCTTGGTAGAATCGGGGTGAATAGAATAGGAATAATTATGAGCCTCATCTAGAATCTTCTTTCTCAAGTTGTCAACACTAGGCATACACAATCTACGTTACTACCTAAGGGTAACATCTCCCCTGGGAGAAAACCTCCACTATATCTTCTCTCACCAAGGCCTTCAACTCTACCAAGATGGGGTCAAGATCATGTTTTGCCTTTACCACCTTGATCAATGAAGACTTAGAACCATCAACAACCACTACACCACCATTATCTACATCTTCCAACCTAACCCATAATCTAGCCAACCGATGGACCTCTCTAGCCACCTCTTTGCCACCATCATCAACATGAGCTAGGCTACCCAAAGATACCCTACTTAGAGCATCGACCATAACATTAGCTTTATCGGGGTGATAATGCACACTGATACCATAATCTTTAAGAAGCTCTAACCACCTTCTTTGTCTCCAGTTAAGATTTTTTTGAGTGAAGACATATTCGAGACTCTTATGATCGGTGAAAACATCAACATGAACCCCATATAAATAATGACGCCAAATTTTCAAAGAAAATACCACGGCAACCAATTCAAGATCATAGGTAGGATAATTCTTCTCATGCATGTTAAGTTGCCTAGAGGCATAAGCTATCACCTTACCATTTTGCATCAAAACACAACCTGAACCAATTCTTGAGGCATCATACACAACAAACCTATCTAACCCTTCTGATAGAGACAAGATAGGAGCGGAAACAAGCTTATCTTTCAAAGTATGGAAACTTTTCTCATACTCATCAGTCCACACAAATTTTGCCTTCTTTTGGGTCAACTTAATAATGGGAGAAGCAAAAGAAGAGAAACCATTTACATATCTCCAATAATATACCACTAAACCCAAGAAACTTCTAATGTCCGGTGGAGTCAAGATATAGGCAAATTTCCAATTACCTCTGTCTTCTTACGATCCACCTCAATGCCATCACCTGACACCACATGATTTAGGAAAGCAACCTCTTTCAATCACAACTCACGTTTTTCATATTTAGCATATAACCTCTCCTCCCTTAAGATTTGCAATACCACCCTCAAGTAATCCACGTGCTCCTCCGCACTATGGGAATAGATCAAGATATCATCAATAAAGACCACCATAAAAAAGTCAAGGTAGTGTATAAAGACCCTATTCATAAGATCCATGAAGAGAGTTGATGCATTAGTCAACCCGAAGTACATAACCACAAACTCATAGTGCCCATACCTAGTCCAATAAGTCATCTCAGGAATGTCACACTCCCTCACTTTCACTTGGTGAGACCCGAACCGAAGATCAATCTTAGAGAACTGACTAGCCTCTTAAAGTTGGTCAAAAAGGTCATTAATACTTGGTAGAGGGTTCTTATTCTTTATGAAGATTCTATTAAGTTGTAGGTGATCAATGCACATTCTAAGAGTACCATCCTACTTCTTCACAAACAACACTGGTGCACCCAAGGTGATTGACTAGGCCTATAAACCCCTTCTCCAACAAATCCCTCAATTGCTCCTTCAACTCTGTCCAGGCCATACGGTAAGGGGGAATAGAAATGGGTTGAGTATCGAGAAGAAGGTATATACCAAAGCTTATTTCCCTTTCAAGAGAAACACTGGGAAGCTTATCAGAAAGATATCAAGGAACTCATTAACTACCAGAACTGACTCTATTGGAAGGACTTTGGACTCAAAATCCCTAACCCTCACAGGATGATAGAGACACCCCTTAGAAATCAACTTTTGGGCTTTAATGCAAGATATGAATCTACCCTTAACCATCACATGATGACTTTCCCACTCAAGGGAGGGTTCATTTGGGAATTGGAATTTGACCCTACAGGATCTACAATCAATAGAAGCATAATATGCATGCAACCATTCCATCCCAATAATGATATCAAAATCCATCATATCTAATTCAACAAAATCACAAGGCAAGATTTTATGAAACATGAAAATGGAAAATTTTCTATAGACACTTTTAGCAACAATAGACTCACCAATGGGGGTAGACACTTCATAAGGTTCACACAATAATTCAGGGCTAACATGGAGCATTTTGGAAACAAAAGGAGTAATAAAAAAAGAATGGCACTGGGGTCTATCAATGCATATATATCAAAATTAAAAACTTTTAACATACCAATGACGACATCGTGCACCTCATCCACACCTTGTTTCCCTTGAAGAGCATTGAACTATTGTACCTTGGGGCACCCCCTTGTTGGCCTCATCTCCCTTTAGGGCCTTCATTTGTACCTTGTCCTAGTGGACGACCATCTCTACTTTTGTTTTGTGCACGTGGGCAATCAATCACCTTATGACCCACCTCGCCACAACCAAAGCAAGCATTTTTATTTCTCATGCATGGGTCATTAGAGTTCCTACCACATCTTTGGCACAAGGGGTTAGGCACCACACCACCTCCACTTTGGAATCTTTGATTATCATTAGAAAACCTTCTATTAGGAGCATTGGAAGACCCTTGGCCTTGGAACTTCTAGCCTTGAGGAAATGGCCACCCTTAGGATTTTAGAATCCACCTTCAAGATGGGCCCTCTTGGCCTGACCCGTTCTCCTCTTTCTCAACTTTTCGCCCTCTAATTGTTTGGCATAAGTCATGAGGCGAGACAAGTCCATATTATCTATCAACATGGTAGCATGACACTCCTCGTTAACCAATTCGGACACACCCTACACAAATTTGTTCATCCTAAACCTCGGCTCGGCCTCCAATTGTGGAGCATACTTGGAAAGTTGGTTGAACTTGAGGGAATACTCCCTCACACTCGTAGACCCTTGCTTAAGATTCATAAATTCAATCATTTTGGCCTCCCTTATCTCAAGAGGGAAGAATCGGTTGAGAAATATCACCTTAAACTCTTCCCAAAGGATGATATTGTCATTTTCCTTCTCCACCTTCCATTGGGTTAACCAAATTTGAGCCGCCCCTTTGAGTTGGTAGGCCACCAAGTCCGCTTTCTGCTATGAGTTAACTCTGATAATGGCAATACTGTATACACTTCATTAATAAATATTTGAGGATCCTCATCTACTTTGGACCCATGCAACTCCGACACCCTTGAGGTTGTAGTAGAAGCATGAGGGGCTTGGGGCCCTTGGTTGATTTGATTAGTCATGGCATGGTCCAATAAAGTTATAATATCCTGGAACTCTTCATGGGCCACTCCCCCATCTTGAGGAGCTTTAGTAGCGGGAGGGGTTGGTTGTTCCTCAGGTGAATGAGCTCTTCTTCCTCTTGGAATAGGCATGATCTAAAATACCAAAGAACATTCGTTAAGCGAAAGCCTTACCTTAACCTCTATAGTACGATATAGACCATGAAAAAGGGAAACATTTCCTAAAATGCCCCCATAGCCTCTTCCTCATAGTTGTGGTGCACTTCACAACCATGAATAAGACTTTAATTGATGCGGTGTGTTGGACTCCAAGGACCATTAACAACCTAGTACTCTAATACCAAGTTTGTCATGATTCAAGTCTAGGGTCTAGATGTGACACAACAAGTGGGGAACCCGAAGGAACCCCAAACAAGCCTCTTAGCATATCAATCACACATCTTCAGTCACGGGAGCAAAATAACAATAATAAGAGACATAAAGAAGGATAAAAGGGCCTAAGGGAAGTCTTTGATAACCATAAAACATTTGAGAGTCAACATCATAGCATAATTACATTAATTGTTCCAACAACACCTCTAGCATATATTGGGAGGAGACCAAGAAACTTTCTAGGCTCACCCTCATAGTATCAAAGTTCAACATAAAGCGATAGCAAAAGCAAAAGTGCAAAGCTAGTATCCCCAAACTTGAGGACTCACCAAAAGCTTATCTTCAAGATGTCAAAACTAGCCACGTGGATGATGATTGGGAGGAGCTTCGGTTCCTACATGGTAACGTCATGTAGGCATAGAGTATATATTAGTACATTTGAATGTACGAAATATGTAGGATGCAATGCAAGAAGTAATAGGCAACATAACCAAAATGCATAAGCATAAGCAATGGATAGGTACAATAACATGGTATGCATGACTAATGCTTGAAGTAAAACATGCTTGTATAGAACATATTACATGTGTAGGAAGGACCATCATCATAGACCAAGCAAACTATTACTTGGAATGCAAGGCATGTCAGACCCTTGGAAGGTAATAGAGGTATCTACCGCTCAACGTGGTAGTACGGGTATGTCACGCACCAACAATGTGGTCAAGGTACATACCCCTTAACGTAGTAGTACAGGAATATCACCCCCCCCCCGACAAGGTGATTGAGGTACATACTATTCAAAAAGGCAGTACGGGCATGTCATCCCCCCGATAAGGTGGTCAAGGCATGTCACTCCCTAACAGGTTGGTTGGGCATGTCACCCCCCAACAAGGTGTGGTCACTTGCAACACTCTAGATTCTTCTCATTAATATAATACATAAATACATCCCCCTTCATCATCATAGAGCCATTTAACTCATAAAACATGCAATAGACCATCAATAACTCAAGAATCCTTAACAAGACATTTTATCAAACACTTGGCAGGTGTGTAATGCTACCTCAAAATCATACGATTCAAGAGTAAAATCATGTGGGAAAACATAATGTAAATCAACCCACCAACACATAGTAAAACCCTCATACAAGATAGCCTAGAATCCTTCATCAAACCTCATAATAGATTATAGTTTCATAGCTCAAAACATGCATAGTCACAATAGAAAAACCATCTCATAGTATAAGCTTGAAATAGGTAGACATGTGTTTCCAATCAACATTACATTAAACCTCAACATAATTTGTAATCATAATTCATAATAAGTAATACCCATAAGTAATATATCTTGAACACATGCAAGTTTCATAAAAAGGAAAGTTGAGCGCCATGGATTAAAGGACCCAACTGTTGAAACCCACATACCTCAAATTTGGGGATTTCCTTGATGAACATTTGAATGAGAACTTGAAGCTTAAATGAAGTTCTTGAGATCCGGAATTAAGCTTGGGACACTTGAATTTGGATGAAATACTTTGTTAAGTATTAGAGAGGGTTTTGAGAGTGTTTTAAGTGATATAGAGTTGAAAAATAACTACGTATAGATGTTTTTACACATAGGAGTGCATGGGGACAAGACCCTAATTCCTTGGGCCAAAACATCAAAAATAAGGAAGTTACAACACCGCTCCGCGATAGGTCCACGTCGCGGAGCCAACGCAGATGCACCACTAGAAATTGCAAAGTTGGCGAAAATGAAATTCCGCTATGGGTCCTCTAAAACTTGGAGTTATGTCTATTTTCTAATTAATATTTCCCCCTGATCAAGAATATGAAGTTGAATTTTTGATATCACACATGAATTTTAAGATATATGGAAATTGCTATTATGGGCATTTTTTAGGCACATTTTTGGGACATTTCAATTTCAATATCTCCTCCTTGGAAAATTCGTCCCCGAATGTCAAAAAATGTACATGAGAGAAATAATCATAAAGACTTCAGCTCGATATGAATATAACAAATGTATTTAAACGTCGGTTTAAAAATCTCAACATGAATGTCAAAATCACCTTAAATTTACCAGCATAAACATGAATGCATATAAAATGCATAAGGGCTGAATCTTAAGACTTAAAATTATGTAGGGAACTTAAACTAGTACCTTTGGCTTTAGTAGAGTGGAAGAAATGTGGATATCGTTTTCTCATGTCCCCCTCGGCTTCTCATGTGACACTTCCATTTGTTGTTTTCTCCAAAGAACCTTGATGGAAGCTACATCCTTGTTTCTCAACCTCATCACTTATCTATCCAAAATTTCTACCGGAACCTCCTCATAAGTCAAATTATCTTCTACCACACCCACAACATCTAAAAGCACAATAGCACTTGGGTCACCCATACACTTTCTCAACATAGATACATAGAAGACATGATGAACCATATTCATATCAATGGGCAACACTAACTCATAGGTCACCTTACCGATCCTCCTCAACACTCTATAAGGACCCATAAACGTTGGGCTTAATTTACCCTTCTTGCCAAATCAGACTACACCATTCAAGGGTGAGACTTTCAAGTAAACCCAATCACCAACCTTAAACTCAAGATCTCTCCTCCTCACATCAGAATAGGACATTTTTCTACTTTGGGTTGCTTTCAATCTCTCTCTTATAAACCTCACCTTCTCCAAGGCTTCTATGACTAAATCTCGACCTAACAAAGCCATTTCCCCCACTTCAAACCACCCAAGCAGTGATCTACAACACCTACCATAAAGAGCTTCAAAAGGAGCCATACCAATGCATAAGTAGTAGCCATTGTTGTAAGCAAATTCAATGAGTGGAAGATGTTCATCCCAACTACCCTTAAACTCTAAAAAATAAGCTCTAAGCATATCCTCAGGAGTTTGATAATCCTCTCAGCTTGGCCATCTGTTTGGGGGTGAAAGGTTATGCTAAGCTTAACCTTGGTACCAAGACCTCATTGGAAGGACCTCCAAAAGTGAGAAGTGAATTGAGCACCACGATCCGAAATGATAGAAAAAGGCACCCCATGCAATCTAATCAACTCATGGATATACAGCCTGGCATAACCTTTGGCAACATAAGTAGCTTTGACTAGTAGGAAGTGAGCCGACTTTGTCATTTATCTACAACAACCCAAATAGAGTCAAAATGTTTCCTAGTCTTAGACAACCCCCACCATAAAATCCATGTTGGTTTCCTCCCACTTCCAAGTAGAAATATCTATATCTTGGGCTAGGCCATCCGACCTTTGATGTTCGGCTTTTACTTGTTGACAATTATGCCATCCGGATATGAACTTGGCAATGTCTCTCTTCATACCACCTGACAAATACACTTCCCTCAAATCTCTATACATCTTTGTAGAATCGGGGTGAATAGAATCTAAAGAATTATAAGCCTCCTCTAAAACTCCTTTTTCAAGTCACCAACACAAGGCACACTGTCACAACCCAAGCCTAGGGCTTAGATATGACACAGCGCATGGGGAACCTGAAGGGACCCCAAGCAAGTCTCTTAATATATTATTACACATTTTTGGTCATCGAAGCACTAAAATACAACAAGAGATAGTAAATAGGGACAACAGGGCTAAGGGACAACTTCCATATCATAAACATCAAGAGTCAAGAGAAAATCAAAGCTCATAGCATAATACAAAGCATGTCCAACAACACCTTTAAAACTTAGATACTTAGCATGGGCCAAGACAAGCTACCAGGATCACCCTCATAGTTAACATATAAATAAAAGAAGATAGTCTTGAAACATAGTATGAGATCATAAACATCATCCCCGAAATGAAGGACTCATCAAAGAGCTTGAGGAAAGTCGTACTAGCCACATGGAGGAGGAGGATCAAGTGGGGCTCCGCTTGGTACGTGGTGATCTCATGTACGCATAAAGCATGTGTTAGTACATTTGAATGTACTAAGTATGCAGAATGTGATGCAACAGGAGATAATTAATATAATCGAAATGCATAAACATAGGCAATGAGTAGCATATAACAATATGGCATTCATGTGAGATGCTATGTAGTATATCATGCTTATATAAAACATAATACATATGTGGTAAGTGACCATCCACATAGGAAATCAAGGTACAAACCCCTCAATATGGTTAATAAGGTACCAATCACTAGGTAGTTATACGGGCCTACTACCTCTCCCCCCCTCCCCTCCCCCTGTACTAGGCAACCAAGGTACAAACCCCTCGATGTGGTTAATGAGGTACCAATCCCTTAATATGGTTATACGGGCCTACTAACCCCCGTACTAGGCAAGCAAGGTACCAACCCCTTGATGCGGTTATACTGGCCTACTACCCCTTATACTAGGCAACTAAGGTACCAACCCCTTGATGTGGTTATACGAGCCAACTACCCCTCGTACTAGGCAACCAAGGTACGAACCCCTCGATATAATTACCTGGGCCTATAACTCCCCGAGCTAGGCTTGGTCAACTCACAACACTATAGAAGTTCATCATGGAGTTAACATATATACAACGTACTTTCATCATCATAAAGTTATTCAACTCATAAGACATGCATTGGACCATTAATTCCTCAAGTAATCATAACCGGACATTTTTTTCAAACACTTGGCGAGTGTGTAGTGATAGTATAAAACCATGCAATCCAAGAGTGAAATCATGCTAGAAAATTTGATGTAAAACCATCAATAGGTACTTTGTAACTCCCTCGAGCAACATACATTAAAACCCTTCATCGAATCTCATATTAGATCTTATATTCATAGCTCAAAACATGCTAAAACAATCACCATTTCATAAACCCCAATATATTGTGCAGTGAAATTTATAATAGATAAGACCCATAAGTAAATCAATTTTAAATCATACAATTTTAAGTAAAAAAGAGCTTGGTATTATAGGTTAAAGCAACCCATGAAAGAAACTCACATACTTTAGCTTTGGAGAATCCTTGAAGAAGATTGGAGATGCAAACTTGAAGCTTGAATGAGAACCTTAAGATCCGGATGAGTTTTGGGACTTGAATTTAGGAGTGAAATATTTGGCTAATTGTTTCAGCGAGTATTGGGGAATGTTTGAATAATATGAGGGTGAAATACGACTAAGTATAAGTATTTTCACATTTCGGAAAACTTAGGTCCAAGACCACAAAGTCTTGGACCAAGCTTGAAAAAATAGCACACAAACTGAGCTAAGGCGCGCGCCCTAGGCACGTCGCGCCTTGGGCGCAAAAAACCTCACTGGAAATCGCATTTTGTGATTTTCAAATTTTGATATAGATGCTCTTAAATTGAGTTTAGACCCATTTTCACTCAATTTGACCCCCTAAGCAAGAATATGAAGTCGAATTTTGGATATCATGCATGGATTTTGAGATATATGAAAATAACGATTCCAGGAACTTCCAAGGTACATTTTCGGACACTTTTTGCGGTCATTTCAACATCTCTCCCTTGAGAATATTCATCCCTGGATGTCAAAGAAATGTGTATAAGAGATGCAAACATGGCAATTTCAGCCCACATAAGGATGCAACAATGCACTTAAACATTATTTCAGAAATCTCAATATAAGTTTAAAATCATCATGAACTTTGTCAATTTAAACATGAACGTATGCAATGACAAGAGGGTTGAACTTAAGACTTGAGATCATATAAAGGAATTAGATCAATACCTTAGGATTGAGTGGAGTGTAAAAGATAAGGATATCGCTTTTGCATATCTGCTTCGGCCTTCCAAGTAACACCTTTGACTTGTTGGTTCCTCCAAAGGACCCTAACGGAATCAACTTCCTTGTTCCTCAACCTCGTCACTTGCCTATCCAAGATCTTTACTACAACTTCTTCATATGTCAAGTTGTCTTCAACTACCCCCACAACATCAAGAGGCACAATACTATTAGGATCACCCACACACTTCCTCAACATGGACACATGAAAGACCGGATGAACTAATTCCATTTCACTGGCAAATCCAACTCGTAGTCCACCGTACCAATCCTTCTCATCACCCTATAAGGACATACATATCTAGGGCTTAACTTACCCTTCTTACCAAAATGGACCACACTGTTTATGGCTGACATCTTCAAGTAAACCCAATCCCAACCTCGAATTCAAGATCCCTTTTCCTCACATCGCCATAAGACTTTTGGCGACTTTGGGTTGTTTTCAACCTTTCCCTAATCATCCTTAACTTCTCCATAGCATCCATAACCAGATCCAAACCTAATAAAGCCACCTCTCCAACCTCAAACCATCCAACCGGTGATCTACAATGTCTACCATAGAGAGCCTCAAAAGGAGCCATACTAATACTAGAATGATAGTTATTGTTATATGTGAACTCAATCTATCAAAGATGATCATCCCAACTACCCTTAAGCTCCAATACACAATCCTTATGCATTCCTCAAGTGTTTGGATAGTTCTTTCGACTTGGCCATCCGTTTGAGTGTGAAAGGCGAACTAAGCTTTACCGTGGTTCCAAGACCTCTTTGGAAGGACCTTCAAAAGTGTGAAGTGAATTGTGCTCCATGGTCCGATATGATGGAAAAAGGGACCCCATGCAACCTCATCAAGTCATAAATGTACAACCCAGCATAATCTTCGGCACTATATGTAGTCTTAACCGATAGGAAGTGAGCTGATTTTGTCATCCTATCAACCACAACCAATACAGAATCAAAACATTTTATAGTCTTGGGCAATCCAACCACAAAATCCATATTTATTTCTTCCCACTTCCAAGTAGCAATATCTATGTATTGGGTTAGGCTAACCGGCCTTTGATGTTCTGCTTTAACTTGTTAGCAACTATGACAACCGAAAAAATAATTTGGCAGTGTCCCTCTTCATGCCTCCCCACCAATACACCTCTCTCAAATCCCTGTACATCTTAGTAGACTCAAGGTGAATAGAATAAGAAGAACCATGAGCCTCATCAAGAATCTTTTCCTTCAAGTTATCAACACAAGGCACACACAACCTACCTTGGTACCTAAGGCACCATCTCCTCCTTAGGAGAAAACCTCCACCTTTTCATCTTTTACCAATGCCTTCAATTCCAACAAAGCGGGGTCAAGATCTTGCTTAGCTTTCACCTCCTCAACCAATGAAGATTTAGAACCATCAACAACAACAATACCCTCATTATCAACTTCTCCCAACCTAACCCCCAATCTAGCCAACCGATGCTCCTCCCTAGCCATCTCTTCATCACTGCCATCAACATGAGCTAGGAACCCATGGACACCCTACTCAAAGCATCTGCAACCACATTAGCCTTACCGAGACGATAATACACACTTATATCATAGTCCTTAAGAAGTTCTAGCCACCTTCTTTGCCTCAAGTTAAGATCCTTTTGAGTGAAGACAAATTGGAGGCACTTATGATCGATGAATACATCAACATGCACCCCATAGAAATAATGATACAAAATTTTCAAAGCAAAGACCATGGAGGCTAACTCAAAATCATGGGTAGGGTAGTTCTTTTCATGCACTTTGAATTGACTAGAAGCATAGGCTATGACCTTACCATTTTGCATTAGAACACAACCCAAACCAACTCTAGAAGCATCAGAATACACAACAAACCCCTCTAGCCCTTTCGGTAGTGATAATATAGGAGCGAACACAAGCTTATCTTTCATGGTTTGGAAGCTCTTTTCACACTCATAAGTCTACACAAACTTAGCCTTCTTTTGGGACAATTTTGTCATGGCAGACGCAATAGAAGAGAACCCATTCACAAATCTCCGTAGTAACCCACTAAGCCCAAGAAGCTCCTAATATATGACTGGGTCAATGGTCTAGGCCAATTTCTAATCATATCCATCTTTTTAAGATCCACCTTAATACCATATCTCGACACCACGTGACCTAGGAAGGCAACCTCTTTCAACCAAAATTCACACTTTTCATATTTGGCATACAACTTCTCCTCCCTCAATCTTTGCAATACAACCCTTAAATGAACCTTATGCTCCTACTCACCACGAGAATAGATCAAAATATCATCAATGAGTACCACAAGAAATGAATCAAGGTAGGGTTTAAAGACCCTATTCATAAGATCCATGAAGATGGTCGGTGCATGGGTCAAGCCAAATGACATCACAACAAATTCAAAATGCCCGTACCTAGCTCGGAAGGTCGTCTTAGGAATATCACACTCCCTCACCTTCTCTTGATGATAGCCAGACCGAAGTTCATTCTTAGAGAAGTGGCTAGCCCCTTGCAATTGCTCAAACAAATCATCAATCCTTGGAAGAGGATACCTATTATGGATGGTGACCCTATTAAGTTATTGATAGTCGATACATATTCTAAGAGACCTATCCTTCTTCTTCACAAACAACACTGGTGCACCCCAAGGTGATTGGTTACGCCTAATAAAACCCTTCTCCAATAAATCTCTCAATTGCTCCTTCAACTCCTTTAACTCCACCGGGGCCATACGGTAAGGAGGAATAGAAATGGATTGAGTATCGGGGAGGAGGTCTATACCAAAATCGATCTCCCTTTAAGGCGAAACACTGGGAAGGTCATCTTGAAAGACATCAAGAAACTCATTTACAACGAGGACCGACTCTATGGGTAGGACTTTGGACTCCACATCCCTAATCCTTACAAGATGATAAAGACACCCCTTAGAAATCAACTTACGAGCTTTAATGCAAGAGATAAACCTGCCCTTGACCACCGCATTATGGCTCTCCCACTCAAGGACCAGTTCATTTGGGAATTGAAACTTGACCCAACGGGTTCTACAATCAATAGAGGCATATTATGCATGCAACCAATCCAACCCAAGAATGACATCAAAATCAACCATATACAACTCAACAAGATCACAAGGCAATATTTTATGCAAGATGCAAATGAGACAATCTCTATAACCTTCCTTGCAATAATAGATGCACCAATAGGAGTAGATACCTCATCTGACTCACACAACAATTCGGGCTCAACATGGAACTTGTTTTGGTAACAAAGGGGGTAACAAAAGAAAGAGAGGCACCCGGATCGATCAATTTATAAACATCAAAATCAAAGACTTTTAACATACTGGTAGCGACATCGGGCGCCTCATCCTCTCCTTGAGCCTCTTGATCAACATTACCACCTCGGTCTAAAGGTCGACCACTCTTACACTTTCTCCGAGCATATGGACAATCAACTACCTTGTGACCCACTTCACTACATCCATAGCAAGCATTGGTATTCCTCAAGCATGGGCTACCATAGTTCTCTCCATACTCTTGGCACTTGGGACTAGTTATCCCACCATCACTCCCTTTACTATTGTCATGTTTACAAATTATGCCCTACTTCACCACAATCGAAATAAGCATTGGTAGCCTTCAAACATGGGCCTCTATAAACCTTAAACATATTGAACACATAGCATCACCTCTATCCTTGAGACCTTGGAACATTCCTTCAATACAGGCCCTCTTGGCCTTACTACCTCTCCTCTTACCATTTGAAGTCTCGGAGCATTCACTTATTGATCGAGGTGAGTTGCCAATTTGGTTGCCTCTTTGGCCAATACCCATTGAGCATTGTGAACCTCTGAATAATTATATCACCATCCTCAGTGGCTTGAGACATATCCTGAAATATAATGGTTAGGGATTAGCAATAAGCCCTAAAGGGACATAACTCTATCGCACGACATAGATCATAAAGAAATGAAATATTTCCTAGAATGCTTCATAGCCTCTTGCTCATAGTTTTGGTTCATAGCCTCGAAGTAGTGTGTTGGATAAAGAGGACCTAACAACCTAGTGTTCTGATACCAAGTTTGTGATGACCCAAGCCTAGGGCCTAGACGTGACATGGTGTATGGGGAACCTGAAGGGACCCCTAGCAGGCGTCTTAACATATCATTACACATTCTTGGTCACGAAAGTAATAAAATACAACAAGAGATAGTAAATAGGGACAACGGGGCTAAGGGACAATTTCCATATCATAAACATCAAGAGTCAAGATAGATTCAAAGCTCATAGCATAATACAAAGCATGTCCAACAATACCTCTAAAACTTAGATACTTAGTGGGGGTCAAGACAAGCTATCGGGCACACCCTCATAGTCAACATATACATAAAATAAGATAGTCTTGAAACATATTATGAGATCATAAAATATCATTCCCGAAATGGAAGACTCACCAAAAAGCTTGAGAGAAG
>JAOTQR010119061.1:0-24275 GCA_025774065.1 Solanum ossicruentum | reverse complement strand
GCGTACATCCGACCCCCCCTCACCCCGCAATGAGCGGGAGCCTTTTGAGGCACTGGGGTATGTTGTTGTTGTTGTAAGGCATGAAATGAATCTACCCTTGATGACCACGTTACAAGTTTCCCACTCAAGAATGTTCTCATTAGGGAATTGAAATCTAACTTTACGGGTCCTACAATCAATAGAAGCATGATATGCATGTAACCAATCCATCCCAAGAATAATATCAAAATCCACTATTTTAAGTTCAACAAAATCACATCGCAAGACTTTATGCAACACTGTCATGGAACAATCTCTATAGACTCCTTTTGCAATAATGGACTCACCAATGGGGGTAGACATTTCATATGGTTCACACAATAACTCGGGACACACATGAAGCTTACTGGCAACAAAAGGAGTAATAAAAGAAAGAGTGGCACCAGGATATATCAATACATACACATCATAATAAATAACTTTTAACATACCAATAGCAACATCGGGCATCTCATCTACTCCTTGCCTTCTGTGGAAAGCATAGAACCTGTTTTGCCTTGGAGCACCCCCTTGTTGGCCTCCCTTTCCCCTTTGACCCGCATTAGCACCTTGGCCTTGCGGATGACCATCTCTACCCTTATTTTGAGCATGAGAACAATCAATAACCTTGTGATCCATCTCACCACAACCAAAGCAATCATTAGAATTTTTCAAACATGGACCACTATGGTGTCTCCCACACTTTTGGCACTTAGGAGGGGTCATCCCACCATTGCCACCTTGGAATCTTGGGTTAGATACCCCATCGTTAGCAAATCTCTTGATAGGAGCATTGGATGACCCTTGACCTTGGAACTTGTGGCCTTGATGAAACCGACCACCCTTAGAAACTTGGAAACCAATTTCAAATTGAGCCCTCTTGGCTCCCCACTTCTCCTCTTTCTAGGATTTTCCCACTCAAGTTGTTTGACATATGTCATAAGTCGAGACAAATCCATATCACTCACTTGCATGGCGGTTCGAGACTTTTCATTAACCAAGTCAGACATTGCCGACGCAAATTTATTCATTCTATCTCTAGGGTCAGCAAACAAATGTGGATCATACTTGGAAAGCTTGTTAAACTTGAGGGCATACTCCCTCACACACATGGAACCTTGCTTGAGGTTTATGAACTCTGTCATCTTAGCCTCTCTTAATTCTATAGGGAAGAACCGGTTGAGGAAGGCGACTTTGAACTCTTCCCAAGGAATATCATCATCATCTTTCCTCTCCAATTTCTATTGAGTAAACCAAATTTGTGCCACACCCTTGAGTTGGTAGTCCACTAATTCCACTTTCTCCTCCAAATTGATCCCCATGATAGATAGCACCTTATACACCTCATCAATTAACTCTTTGGGATCTTCCTCTGCCTTGGACCCCTGAAACTCTGGAGAGTTCATTCTTGTGAAATCCCTCACCCTTGAGGTCGGAGTAGGAGCATGAGGGGCTTGGGCCCATTGGTTCATTTGGTTGGTCATAGCACAGGCCAACATTGTGATGTCATCCCGAAACTTATCATGGGCTACCCTTCCATCTTGAGGAGCGGGAGGGGCCGGTTGCTCCTCGGGTGTGTGGGCTCTCCTTAGTCTTCCTCTTGGTTGCTGCATGATCTAGAAGAGCAAAGAGCATTCGTTAGGGGAAAATCCTTATCTTTACATCTAAAGCATGATGTAGATCATGAAGATGTGAAATATTTCCTAAAACACCTCATAGCCTCCTATTCATAGTTGTTGTGCACTTCACAACCATGAATAAGACTCTAATTAATGCATTGTGTTGGATATCTGAGGACCATCAACAACCTAATGCTATGATACCAAGATTGTCACGTCCCAAGACTAGGGCCTAGATGTGACATGACGAATGAGAAGTGCAAAGACAATCCAAATAAGCCTCTCAATTATAATATGCACACATCCTTGGTTACGAAAGCGAAATTAAGCAATAATAAGAGTTAATAATAAAAAGGGAAAGCAGGATTAAGGGAAGTCTTTGATAATCATGAGAGCATAAAAAGAGTCAAGCTCATAGCATATACAAAACATAGTATCCAACAACACCTTTAGCTTAGAATAGAGTGGGGGCCAAGATGCTTCCCGGGCTTATCCTCATGATAACGAGTGTTCAACATAAAATAAGTCTTAACATAGCATGAGTAACATAGATATTGTCCTCCGAGTTGAATACTTACCATAACTTTCTTGGAGAAGCACCAAACTAGCCACGTGGAGGTGGATGATCAAAAGGAGCTCCGGTCCCTACATGGTAATATCATGTAGGCATAGAGTATGCTTTAGTACGTTTGAATGTACTAGGTATGCGGGGTGTAATGCAATAATACATAAGCCAATATATTCAAAATGAATTATCATAAGCAATGGATCTATATAATCTCAATATGACATGCAAGATCAATTCTTTTGAGAAAACATGCTCGTAAAACATTCAACTTGCATAATATATAATACATATGTGGGAAACGACCTGAACCAACATAGACCAAGCAGTTACAACTTGGAATCCAAGGAATGATACCCCCTCAGTATAGGTGACCGGGCATGACACCTTTCGACGAAGTGTGGTCTACATGCCAAGTAAACCAAACACAATAACATGAACTAGATGGATCCACTAGTATAGCAAGGGTAAAATATATCATCCTATTATGGCACATAGTTTAGAAACTAAAGACTTTATATAACGACCCCTTGAGTCGAGCCCTCATCTTAAGCCTCAATCGGTGCGAAGTCAAATCCCACGGAATACTTGAAGTAATCATACTTTAACAATTACATGAGTAACTTGTAAGAGATATGATAACATGACATGAATAGCTTTTAAACATGCTTGACCTTTACTAGTGAGGCTAACATGAACATGAGAGTAGATAATAATCATATATGATCCCTTGCTTTAACATGAATGGCTCACAAGAGGTAAAAATCTTTAAATAGGGATCAACTTGATACTTGTAAAATCACGGATACCTTTCTTGATTTTAGTACATGCTTGAAACCCCTTAATCATCATGAAATTACTTGACTTGTAAATCATGTAATAGTTCATCAATAACTTGAGAATTCTTGTCATGTCATTTTATCAAACACATGGTGGGCTCATGATACTTGTTCAAAATCATGCAAATCAGGAGTTAAACAAGAAGAGTAAACTGAATGCAAATCAACCCACCAATATTTTAGTGAAAGGTATCTTGAAATCCATCACAAAAGCTCATCATAATTCATAGTTTCATACATTAAAACATGCATAGTCTCAATAGAAAAAATCAATTCGTGGATTAAGCTTGAAATAGATATTCATGGATAATCAATCAATACTTGATAAAACCCAAACATAATTTATCTTCATATTCCATAATAAAAGATACCTATAGGTAATATAACTTAAAATTATGCAATTTTCATAAAAAAAGAAGGTTGGGCTCCATGGGTGAAAGGACACATAGATGAAGACACACATACCTTAAACCTTGAATTTCTTGATACGAACTTAAATGAGACTTGAAGCTTGAGATGGGTTCCTGAAGATCCACGTATCTTAAACCCAGACGCAATACAAACAAGATGCAGAGTTCAATCTACACTAGTCTTCGCCCCATGCGCGTCGAGGCTTGGGCATGGATAGACAATGGAAATAAAAAATTACTAAATTTTTTTGCGCTATGGGTCTTCTAAAATCCCGATTATACCCATTTTCCACTCAATTTTGTCCCCTAATCAAGTATATGTAGTTGGATTTCAAGATCACAAATGAATTTTGAGATATATGAAAATTATGATTATGTGGCATTCCAATGCACATGAGGGGTACTTCACCGTCATTGGGTCCGTGGGTTACCCCACACATGAAAACATTTTCCCTTTCCTATAGTTCATGTTTAAGGACCAAACCTAGAGACTGTAAATCCTCCATCGAGCCATAAGTCACCCACATAAACTTGACTTTAGTTCATTTTCTGTCTAACGTTTCTGCATTCTAAGCTCTTAAACTGGGGTTCACTACAATATCTCCCCCTTAGGAATATTCGTCCTTGAATGTGCTTAAAGGCAGTATTTAAGGAGTAAATCTTCAGATGACAACCCCATATGCATATAAAAGTATAACTAAAACACCATCTCATGAAATTTTCCAATTCCACACTTAATAAATGTCTCATAATAGTCTATAAACATAGACATAAATGCATGCATCATTGAAAACTAAAATTTAAGAAATTAGAGGTTTTTGGAAGAATTTCTTAATACCTTAGGCTTGAGTAGGGTAGAATAGATACGGGTAATGCTTCATCACATCCGCTTCCACTTCCGATGTAGCACCCTTAACTCATTGATTTCTCTAAAGCACTTTGACAGATGCAACTTCCTTATTCCTTAGGT
The DNA here is from genome assembly GCA_025774065.1 of Solanum ossicruentum. Taxonomy (NCBI): domain Eukaryota; kingdom Viridiplantae; phylum Streptophyta; class Magnoliopsida; order Solanales; family Solanaceae; genus Solanum; species Solanum ossicruentum. The sequence continues at coordinate 19,854 of JAOTQR010119061.1, read as the reverse complement.
TTTTTACTTGACGGTCAAGGATATCAATCAATACCTCTTCATAACTCAAATCTTCTTCAATGTTCACATTATGCAAGGGAACTATGGAGCTTGGATCACCTATGAATTTCCTCAACATTGACACATGGGAAAATTGGATGAATCAAATGCATCTCATTAGATAGATCCAAATCATATAGCACCTTTCCCACTCTTCTCACCAACTTATAGGGATCTAAATACCTAGGGACCAATTTCCCTTTCTTACCAAATTGGATCTCACCTTTCATCGGAGACACCTTCAAGTAGACCCAATCACCAACTTGGAAATCAAGTTCCCTTCTTCTCACATCAGAGTATGACTTTTGTTGGCTTTGGCCTATTCATAATATTTCTCTTATGCTTTTAATTTTCTCCATAGAATTCATTACTATGTTCAGTCCTATCAATGCTATCATGACCTAAGCCTAGAGCCTAGATGTGACATGGAGAATGGGGAACTCGAAGGGGACCTTAAACAAGCCTCTTAACATATCATTACATATCATTGGTGAAGAAGCAACTAAACAATGTAATGGAATTAGAAAAAGGACAAAAGGGACTAAAGGAGAGCTTTCGTAACAACAACATCAAACAAGAGACTAAAGGATCAATGCATAATATGTCCAATAAAACCTCTACTACAAAAATAAGAGTGAGGGCCAAGACAAGCAACCAGGCTTACCCTCATAGTCAATACATACATAGAAGAAAGATTGACATAGTACATAGCATGAGATTTTAGATATTGTGCTTGGAATGGAGGACTAACCAACTAGCATGAGCAAATTCGTACTAGCCACATGGAGGAAGATGCTCAAGTGGGGCTTTGGTTTGACATAATGTAGGCATAGAGTATGCGTTAGTACATTTAATGTACTAAGTATGTAGGATGCAATGCAACAAGTAATAAGTATCCTAAACAAAATGCATAACATAGGCAATGAATAAGCATATAGCAATATGACATGTATGAATGCTGCTTGAAGTAAAATCACACTTATATAGAACATAATACATGTGTAAGGAGACACCATTATTAGTAAATATCCAAGGCCTACCACCTCCTTGGAGTGACGAACAAGGTACGAATCCCTTAATTGGCTGATGAGGTACAAACCCCTAAAAATGGTTGATGAGGTACAAACCCCCTAACATGGTTGATGAAGGATAAACCCTTAAACATGGTTATCAAGGTACAAACCCCTCAATATGGTTGCATGGGCCTACCACCTCCTAAGCAAGGTGATCGAGGTACGAACCTCCCAACAAGGTTGCACGGGCCTACTACCTTTCGAGCGAGGCGTTCGAGGTACAAACCCCTTAACAAGGTTACTTGGGCTTACATCCTCCCTAGTGAGGCTTGGTCAATCCCCAACAATATAGAGATAATATCATATACATGCATTTCTTTCATCATCAAATAGTCATTCAACTTATAAGACATGCATAGGACCTTCAATTCCTCAAGAAATCATAACCGGACATTTTATCAAACACTTGGTGGGTGTGTAGTGCTATTGTAAAATCATGCATTTCAAGAGTGGAATCATACTAGAAAATTTAGTGTAAAACCATCAATAGATACTTGGCAACACCTTCAAGCAATATACATCATAAGTCTTCATCAAATCTCACAATAGATCTTAGATTCACAGCTCAAAACATGCTAAAACAACCACAATTTCATGAAACCCCAACATAGTGTATAGCGAAATTCATAATAAGTAAGACCCATGAATAAATCAATTTTAAATCATGTAATTTAGGTAAAAAGGAAGCTTGGGCAGCATGCTTGAAAGGACCTAATGGTTGCAATCCACATACCTTGACTTTGGAGAATTCTTTGAAGAATATTTAAATGGAGGCTTGAAGCTTCAGTGATATTTTTAAGATCCAGATTGAGTTTTGGGACTTGAATTTAGAGATGAAATATCGTCTAAGTATTTGAAAGAGTATTTGGGAATGCCTTGAATGATATGAAGGTAAAATATGGCTAAGTATAGGTATTTTCACGCATAGGAATGCTTAGGCCCAAGACCCAAAAGCCTTGGATCAAAGTAAAACTGGCAACATATTTACACTGTGGCGTACCCTTGGCGCGTCGCGCCAGGGGCGCGGAGAGCTCTCTGGAAATCAATTTTTGGGAAAATGAAATTGCGATTTGTTTGCTCTAAAATTGGGGTTAAACCCATTTTCCACTCAATTTTCCCCTGTCATGAACATGAAGTCAGATTTTTAATATCTCACATGGATTTTGAGATATATGGAAATTATGATTGCAGGCACTTTCGAGGCATATTTTTGGGCTTTTGGGGTCATTTCAATATCTCCACCTTGGGAACATTCTTCCCTGAATGTCAAAGAAATGTATATGAGAGACATAAACATGAAAACTTTAGCCCACATAAGGATGCAACAAGCATTGAAACATCGTTTCAAAAATCATAACATAAGTGTCTATCTAAGAAAACAACACAATAACCACAACAACATTACCCCAATGCCTCAAAGGCTCCCACCCAATCTTAACATAAGTGTAAAATCATCATAAACTTGTCAATCTAAACATGAATGCATGCAAATGTCATGGGATGAACATAGACTTGAAGTCATACAGGGGACTTATATCAATACCTTAGGCTTGAATAGAGTAGAAAAGATAAGGATAAAGCTTTTGCATGTCTGCTTCGACCTCCCATGTAGCACTTTCGACTTGTTGACTCCTCCAAAGGACCTTAACGGAAGCAACATCCTTGTTCCTTAGCCTCTTCACTTGCCTATCCTATCTACTAGAACCTCCTAATAAGTCGAGTTGTCTTCAACTACACCCACAACATCCAATGGAATAATAGCATTCGGGTCGCCCACACTTCCTCAATGTAGACACATGAAACACCGGATGATCCAAAACCATCTCATTAGGCAATCAAAAATCATAAGCTACCTTGCCAATCCTCCTCATTACCCTATAAGGACCCATATATCTTGGACTCAACTTGTCTTTCTTACCCAAACAAACCACATCCTTCATGGGTGAAACCTTCAAATAGACCCAATAACAAACTTTGAATTCAAGTTCCCTTCTCCTCAAATCGGCATAGGAATTTTGGCAAATTTGGACTGTCTTCACCCTTTCTCTAATCATCCTAACCTTCTCAAGAGCCTTCATAACAAGATCTGGTCCCAACAAAGCCACCTCTCCAACCTCAAAACCTAATCGGAGATCTACAAGGTCTACCATAGAGAGCTTCAAAAGGGGCAATACCAATGATAAAATTATAGCTATTGTTATATGCAAACTCAATCAATGGAAGATGATCATCCCAACTATCCCTAAGCTCCAATACAAAATCCCTACGCTTATCCTTAAGTGTTTGGATAGTTCTTTCCGCTTGGCCATCCGTTTGAGGGTGAAAGGCCGTACTAATTTTAGCTCTTGTACCAAGACCCCTTTGAAAGGACCTCCAAAAATGTGAAGTAAATTGAGCATAATGATTTGATACGATGGACAAAGGCACCCTATGATATCTCAACAAATCATGAATGTACAACCTAGCATAATCTTCAGCCCGATATGTGGTTTTCACCAGTAAAAAGTGAGCCGATTTCTTCATCCTATCAACCACAACCCAAATAGAATCAAAACCCTTCTAGTCTTGGGAAACCTAGCTACAAAATCCATATTAATCTCCTCCCCCTCCCAAGTAGGAATCTCTATATCTTGTTCTAGGCCACCCGACCTTTGGTGCTCGAATTTGACTTATTGACAACTATGAAAGCCAGAAACAAATTTGGCAATAACCCTCTTCATGCCTCCCCACCAATACACATCCCTCAATTCTCTATACAATTTTGTAGAATCAGGGTGAATAGAATAGAAAAAATGATGAGCCTCATCAAGAATATTTTCTCTCAAGCCATCAACACAAGGTACACACAACCTACTTTGGTACTTAAGGGCACCATCTCCCCCTTGGGAGACAACCTCCACCTAACCATCTTGTACTAATACCTTCAATTTTAACAAAACGGGATCAAGATCTTGCTTAGCTTTCACTTCCTCAACCAATGAAGATTTAAAGCCATTAACTACCACAACACCCCTATTATCCACCTCTTCCAACCTAACTCCCAATATAGCCAACCGACGGACCTCCCTAGCAACCCCTTTGCCACCATCAACAACATTTGCTAGACTACCCATAGACACCCTACTCAATCCATCGGCCACCACATTTAGCCTTACCAAGATGATAATGCACACTCATATTATAGTCCTTAAGAAGTTCTAACACCTTCTCTGTCTCAAGTTGAGATCTTTTTAAGTGAAGGCATATTGGACACTCTTATGATCGGTAAACACATCACATGCATCCTATATAAATAGTGATGTGACATCTTTAATGAAAATACCATGACAGCTAGTTCAAGATCATGAGTAGGATAATTCTATTCATACACTTTGGGTTGTCTAGAAGCATAGACTATAACCTTACCATTTTGCATTAGACCATAACCCAAACCAACTCTAGTAGCATCAAAATACACAATGAACCCCTCTAGCCCTTCTGGTAGTGATAAAATAGGACCAAACTCAAGCTTATCCTTCAATTTTTGGACCTCTTTTCACACTAATCGGACCACACAAATTTGGTTTTCTTTTGACTCAACTTGGTCATAGGGGAAGCAATATAAGAGAACCCATTCACAAACCTCCGATAGTAACCCGTTAAGCCTAAGAAGCTCCTAATATCTGATGGGGTCAATAGTCTAGCCTAATTTCTAATCACATCCATCTTTTTAGGATCCACCTTAATGCCATCCCCTAACAACACATGACCTAGAAAGGCAAAACCCATTTTAACTAAAATTCACATTTTCATACTTGGCATACAACTTCTCTTCCCTTAATCTTTATAGCAATACCCACAAATGACCCATATGCTCCTCCTTACTATATGATTAGATCAAAATATCATCAATGAAGACCACACAAATGAATCAAGGTAGGGTTTGAATACCCTATTTATAATATCCATAAAAATGGCCGGTGCAATGGTCAACCCAAAGGACATCACAACAAACTCTTAATGCCCAAACTAGCCTGGAAGGTCGTCTTAGGAATATCACACTCCCTCACCCTCACTTGATGGTACTTGGACCGAAGATCAATCTTAGAGAAGTGGCTAGCCCCTTGCATTTGGTCAAACAAATCATTAATCCTTGGAAGAGGATACTTATTCTTTATGGTGACCCTATTAAGTCTCCGTTAGTCAATACACATTCTAAGGGACCTATCCATCTTCTTTACAAACAGCACTGGTGCACCCCAAGGTGATTGGCTAGGCCTAATGAAACCCTTCTCCAACGAATCTCACAATTGCTCCTTCAACTCCTTTAACTTTACCTGGCCATGCGGTAAAGGGGAATAGAATTAGGTTGAGTATTGGGAAGGAGGTCTATACCAACTTCGAATACCACAAAGGTCATTTGAAAAGACATTAAGGAACTCATTTACTACCGAATCTGACTATATAAAAGGGACTTTGGACTCCACATCCCTAACCCTCACAAGATGATAGAGACACCCCTTAGAGATTAACTTACAGGCTTTAATGCAAGAGATGAATCTACCCTTGACCGCCACATCTTGATTCTCCCACTCAGGATGGGTTTATTTGGGAATTGGAATTTGATTCTACGAGATCTAAAATCAATAAAGGAATAGTAGGCATGCAACCAATCCATCCCAAGAATGACATCAAAATCAACCACATCTAACTCAACAAGATCACAAGGCAATATCTTATGCATAATGCAAACATGAAAATTTCTGTACACATTTGTAGCAACAATAGATGCACCAATAGGAGTAGACACCTCATAAGACTCACACAACAATTCGGGCTCAACATGAAACTTTTTGGCAACAAAGGGGGTAACAAAAGAAAGAGTGGCACCCGGATCAATCAATCCATACACATCAAATTCAAAGAATTTTAACATACCGGTGATGACATAGGGAACCTCTTTAACCCCTTGCCTCCCATGGAATGGCAAAATCGATTATGCTATGGGACACCATCTTGTCGGCTACCTCTCCCCAAAGAAACCGCATTAGCACCATGTGGATGAACCTCCTTATCCTTGTTGCGATTTTGAGGGTAATCCATCACCTTATACCTAACTTCCCCACAACCATAACAACCATTAGTATCCCTCAAGCACGGGCCACTATGACCCCTACCACATTTTCGACACCCAACATTAGGAACCACACCCCCAACACCTTGGGCCTTGGAAAGTCTTTGGCAACACTCTTATTAAATGAACGAGAAGACCCTTGGCCTTGATAGAACCAACCACCCTTTTAACTTTGGAATTTTCCCTCACAACGAGCACTCTTGGCCATATTACTCCTCCTTTTCCTCAATTTTTCCTTCTTGATTTTTTTGGCATAGTTCATTAAACGGGACAAGTCCATGCTACTAGTCAACAAAGCAGATCGGCATTCCTCACTCACTAAATCAGATACACCCATCACGAACCTGTTCAATCTAGACCTTGGGTCTACAACCAAGTGTGGAGAATATTTAGTGAGTTGATTGAACTTGAGGGCATACTCCCTCACATTTATAGACCCTTGTCTCAAATTCATAAATTCCAACAATTTTTCCTCCCTAAGCTCAAGAGGGAAGAACCAATTAAGAAAAGCAGCCTTGAACTCCTCCTAAAGCACCACATTATTATTTCTCTTCTCCTCCTTCCATTGGTTAAACCATATTTGTGAAACCCTTTGAGCTGGTAGGCCACCAACTTTGCTTTCTCTCCCCAGCTAACACCCATGATAGCCAATACCTTGTAGACCTCATAAATAAATTCTTGAGGATCCTCATCTACCTTAGACCTATAGAATTCCGATGGGTTCATCTTTATAAAATCCCTGACCTTAGAAGCCGATGTGGGAGCATGAGGGGATTGGTCCCCTTGGTTGGCTTGGTTAGCCATAACTTGGGTGCAAACAAAGGGAGAGCATCCCGAAGCTCACCATGAGTTGCTGCTCCCTTGGGAGTGCGAGGTCTCCTTCCTCTTGTGTTAGGTATGATCTAGCATAGCTAAGAAAAATCATTAGGGGGGAAAAACCTTACTTTAACTCTATACCATGACTTAGAACATCAAGAAGGGAAACATTTCCTAAAATGTCTAATAGCCTTTAGCTCATAGTTATGGTGTACAACAGAACCATGAACAATGCTTTAATCGAGGCACTGTGTTGGATGCCGACGACTATTGACAACCTAGTTCTCTGATACCAAGTTTGTCATGACCCAAGCTTAGGGCCTCGACGTGACACGGCGAATGGGGAACCCGCAGGGGACCTAAGCAAGCCTCTTAGCATATCATCACATATCATTGGTCATGGAACCAATTAAATAACAAAATGGAATTATAAATAGGGCCAAAGGGGCCAAAGGAAAGCTTCCATAACATCAACATCAAACAACAGAGTCAAGGTTCAATACATAACATGTCAAACAACACCTCTACTACATCGATAAGAGCAGGGCCTAAGACAAACAAATGGGCTCACCCTCATAGTCAATAAATACATAGAAGAAAGATAGTTTAATTACATAGCATGAGATCCTAGATATTGTCCCCGGAATGGAGGAATCACAAACTAGCTTGAGCGAATTTGTCCTAGCCACGTGGAGGAAGATGCTCAAGTAGGGCTCTAGTTCATACATGGTGACATCATATATGCATAGAGTATGCGTTACTACGTTTGAATGTACTAAGTATGTGAGATGCAATGCAACAAGTCATAAGCACCATAAACAAAATGCATAAATAAGCAATGAATAAGCATATAACAATATGGTATGTATAAATGATCCTTGAAGTAAAATCATGCTTATATAGAACATAATACATGTGTAAGGAGAGACCATTACTTGTGAATATCCAAGGCTTACCACATCCTTGGAGAGATGAATGAGGTACGAACCCCTCAATTGGTTGATAAGGTACAAACCCTTCAATATTGTTGATGAGGTAGAAACCCCCCAACATAGTTGATATGTATAAATCCCTCAACATGGTTATCAAGGTAGAAAGCCCTTGACATAGTTGCATGGGCTTACAACCTCCCATGTGAGGCGTTGAGGTACAAACCCCCAAGCAAGGTTATACGGGCCTACTGCCTCCCGAGCAAGGCGATCGAGGTACAAACCCTTTAAAAAGTTTACCAAGCCCACAACCTCTCGAGTGAGGCTTGGTCAATCCCCAACACTATAGAGAAAATATCGTATAAATATATTCCATTCATCATCATGTAGTCATTTAACTCATAAGACATGCATTGTACCTTCAATTCCTCAAGAAATTATAACTGGACATTTTATCAAACACTTAGCGGGTGTGAAGTGCTAGTGTAAAATCATGCATTTCAAGAGTGGAATCATACTAGAAAATTCAGTGTAAAACCATCAATAGACACTTGGTAAAACCCTTAAGCAATATACATCAAAACTCTTCATCAAATCTCACAATAGATCTTAGATTCAAAGCTCAAAACATGCTAAAACAATCATAATTTCATGAAACCTTAACATAGTGTGCAGTGAAATTCATAATAAGTACGACGCATGAGTAAATCAACTTTAAATCATGCAATTTAGATAAAAAGAAAGCTTGGGAACCATGGGTGAAAGGACCTAATGGTTGAAACTCATATACCTTGACTTTGGAGAAGTCCTTAAAGAATATTTGATTGGAGGCTTGAAGCTTGAGTGAAATCCTTAAGATACGAATTGAGTTTCGGGACTTGAATTTAGAAATGAAATATTTTTTAAGTGTTTGAGAGAGTATTTCGGAATGTCTTGAATGACGTGAAGGTAAAATATGGCTAAGTAGGTAAAATATGGCTAAGTATAGGTATTTTCACGCAGAGGAAGGCTTAGGCCCAAGCCCAAATGCCTTGGATCGAAGTAAAACTTGGAAATATTTTTACACTGTGGCACGCCCTTGGTGTGTCACACAAGGGGTGTAGAGAGCTCTTTGGAAATCAATTTTCGGGAAAATGAAATTGCGAGTCGTTTGCTCTAAAATTTAGGTTAGACCTATTTCTCACTCAAATTTTTCCCTGATCACGAATATGAAGTTGAATTTTCAATATCACGGACAAATTTTGATATACATGAAAATTATTGTTCTTGTCACTTTTGAGGCACATTTTTGGGCTTTTCTTGGGGTCATTTCAAATGCCACCTCACCGATATGATGGGAGATCTACACCATCTACCATACAATGCCTCAAATGGTGCCATCCTGATACTTGGATGGAAGCTATTGTTGTAGGAAAACTTGATAAGCAGAAAATGCTCATCCGAACATCTCTTAAACTCCAACACACAAGCTTTCAATAGTTCTTCCAAAGTCTGAATAGTCATTTTTGCTTGCCCATCGGTTTAGGGATGAAAAGCAGTACTCAACTTCACCTTAATACCATTTTTAAGGATTTCCAAAAGGTAGATGTGAATTGGACTCCATAATCTGATATGATGGACAATGGAACCCTATGCAATCCTACCAACTCTCGAATATACAGACAAGCATAGTCTTTAGGATTGAATGTAGTGTTGACCGATAAGTACTTAGCCGACATTGTGATATGATCAACTATCACCCATATGGATTCAAAATGCTTTTTGGCCTTTGGTAAACCCACTACAAAGTCCATGTTGATCTCTTTCTAGTTCCAAGTAAGAATATCAATGTCTTATGAGCTTTTTGCATTATCAACCTATTCAACTCACCATCATTAGGCAAATACAACCTCCCTTGATATCAAGATACCCTATCTCTCTCTTGTGAGAAAAATTCTATGTTTCCATCCTACGCTAAGGCTTTCAACTCAAAAATGGTGGGAAAAAGGTCTTTCTTAGCCTTAACCTCTTCAATCAAAGAAGATGTAGACCCATGAAGAACCATCGCACTATCATTTTTGAACTCATTTAATTTTACCCCAAATCTAGCCAACCTATGAACATCGCTGGCCAACTCCCTTTTTGCATCGTATTGAAGTTCAGACACACTATCCACGGAAACTCTACTAAGGGCGTTAGCTATCATATTCGCCTTACTCGGGTGATACTTTATGCTCATGTCGTAGTCCTTGAGTATCTCTAACTATCTCCATTGCTTTAAATTGAGATCCTTTTGGGTGAACACATATTGGAGGCTCTTATGGTTGGTAAAGACATCCATATGAACCCCATACAAGTAATATCACCAAAATTTAAGCCAAACATGACCACCGCAAGCTTAAGGTCATGAGTCGGCTAATTCTTCTCATGCACTTTCAATTGCTATGAGGCATAAGTAATCACCTTACTATTTTGCATTAGCACATCTTTGAAAATAATGCTTGATTTATCACAATACTTGATGAAACCATCATTTCCTTCTGGCAATGTCAATATTGGGACCGAAGTTAGTCGGTCCTTCAAAGTTTGGAAGCCTTTCTATTACTCATCCTTCCACACAAACTTACCTTTCTTTTGAGTCAACTTTGTGAGTGGGGATGAAATGGAAGAGAAATCTTGCACAAACATTCTATAGTAACCGGCTAGGCCTAAGAAACTCCTTATGTCAATAGGAGTCAATGGACCTGGCCAATTTCTCACTACTTCAGTCTTCTTAGGATCAACTCTGATACTATCATATGATACCGCATGCCCAAGAAAGGTAACCTTATCTGGCCAAAACTTGTACTTGTCAAACTTTTCCATAAAGCTTTAGCTCCCTTAGGGATTGAAATTCGACCCTCAAGTGCTCCATATGCTCTTGCTCACCTTAGGAGTAGAGAAAGATGCCATTAATGAACACCACAATGAACATGTCAAGATAGGGCTTGAACACCCTATTCATGAGGTCCATAAATATTACCGATGCATTGGTGAGACAAAATATCATCACTGCCAATTCAAAGTGACCATACCAAGTTCAAAATGCCATCTTAGGAATGTCATTTTCTCTCACTCTTAATTGGTGATACCCAGATCTCAAGTCAACTTTGGAGAAATGTGTAGCCCCGTGTAATTGATCAAGCAAATCATCTATCCTCAGAGAAGATACTTGTTCTTGATGGTGACCTTATTAAGTTGTCAATAGTCAATGCACATATGGTGTGACCCACCTCTATTTTTTATGAATAAGACCTGTGCACTCCATTGAGACTGGCTAGGTCTAGTAAAATTCTTCTTCAACAAATCGCTCAATTGCTTCTTTAGCTCCTTTAACTCTGCGGGAGACATTATATATGGAGGGATTAAGATAGGTTGAGTGTCAGGTAGGAGATCTATACCAAAGTCTATTTTTCTTTTGGAAAGGGACATATTGTAACTTATCTAGAAAGACATCGACAAACTTATTAACAACTGGACTGACTCAAGAGAAGGAACTTTAGAATTGAAATCTTTAACTCTTCTAGATAGTAGATACACCCATTAAATTATGTGTTGGGCTTTTAATAAGGAAATACAATGACCCCTACTTGAAGAGATACTATCCTCACACTCAGAATTTACTCATTTAGGAATTGGAACTTGATTCTACGGGTTCGACAATCGTTGGAAACATAGGAGGAAAGCAACCAATCCATCTTGAGAATCACATAAAATTCTTCCATAGAAAGCTCAACTAAGTACAAAAGACAACTTTAAGCAAAATAGAGATGGGACTAGTATGTCAAACTCTCTAAGAAACAATTTAAACGCCCCTAAAAGTCACGAAATGTTCCTCAGAAATGCGCATAATCATAATTTTCTTATATCTCAAAATTCATGCATGATATCAAAAATACGACTTCATATTCTTGATAAGGGGAAAAAATTGAGTAGGAAATGGGTCTAACCCCGATTTTGGAGCAACTGTAGCAAAATTTGATTTTCCCAAGTTTGCGCAAAGTAGTGGCAGCCCGCGTTGGCTCAGCGACGTGGAGTCTTTGCGGAGCAGTGTATTTTGTTGCCAGTTTTCTTGTTTCATCCTAAGACCTTAGTGTCTTGGGCCTATGCCTTCCTATGCATAAAAAAACCTATACTTTGTTATTATGCAACCCCATATCATTCAAGACATTCCCCAAAATCCTCTCTAACCATTAGCCAAATATTACCACCCATTTAAAGCGTCCCAAACTCACTTTCGGATCTTAAGGAATTCATTCAAACTTCAAGTTCTCATTTAAATCTTCATCAAGGAAATCTCCAAAGTTGAGGTATGTGAGTTTTAACCATTGGGTCATTTCACCCATGGTGCCCAACCTTCTTTTTCATGCAAATCGTATGTTTCAAGTTGATTATTTATGGTTATATTCTATTATGAAATTTGAATATAAACTGTGTTGGGGTTTCACAAAATGTAATTGTTTAAGCATGTTTTGACCTATGAATCTATAATTTATTATGAGATTTATGAAGGGTTTCAATATATATTGCAAGATGGTGTTACCAAGTATTGGTTGGTTGATTTACATTAAGTTTTCTCACATGATTTCACTCTTGAATTGCATGATTTTGAACTAGCATTACATACCTGCCAAGTGTTTGACAAAATTTTCATGTTTAGGGTTCTTGTTGAAATGACCCCAACAGTACCCTAATATGTACCTTGAAAGTGCCCGGAATCATAATTTCCATAAATCTCAAAATCCATGCGTTATTTCAAAACCCTAACTTCATATTCTTGTTCAGGGGGTCAAATTGAGTGGGAAAAGGGTCTAACCCCGATTTTAGAGCGGACGATTCACAATTTCAAATTTCATAATGTCGAATTTCAGTGAGGAATCCGAGTTACAGGCTCGACGCGCCTCAGTACATTTTCTATCTGGTTTTTCAAGTTCGGTCCAAGAATTTTGGGAATTGGGCCTAAGCCTCCCATGCTTGAAAATATCTATAGTTAGCCTTATTTCACCCTCATATCATCCAAGACATTTCCAAATACTCTCCCAAACACTTCAACAATATTTCATCTTCTAAATTCAAGTCTCAAAACTCATCAGGATCTAAGGATTTTCTCTCAAGCTTCTAGTCTCCATCTCTAATCTTCTTCAAGGATTCTTCAAAAGCTAAGGTATATGGGTTTCTTTCATAGGTTCCTTTCACCTATGATGCCCAAGATTCCTTTTCTTAAAATTTGTATAATTTAGAGTTGATTTACTTATGGGTCTTATTTATTAAGAAATTCACTGCACACTATGTTGGAGTTTATGAAATTGTGATTGTTTTAACATGTTTTGAGCTATGGATTTAAGATCTATTATGAGATTTGATGATGGATTTTTATGTATGTTGCTTGAGGGTGTTATCAAGTATTGATTGATAGTTTTACATTGAATTTACTTGCATGCTTTCACTCTTCAATTGCATGATTTTACACTAATACTACACACTCTCCAAATGTTTGATAAAATGTTCAATTTATGATTCTTGAGTTGTTGAAGGCCTAAAGCTTGGCATACGAGATATATGACTTTATGATAATGAAAGTATGTACTATGTGTGTTAATTTCATGATAAGATTCTATAGTGTTACATGTTTACCATAGCCTTGTTGAGGAGTTTGTACCTTGACCACTATGATGGAGGGTGTTAAGTCCATTAAACTTGTTGAGAGGATGAACCTTCACCCTTTTGATGGAGGGTGCTAAGTCCATTAACCTTGTTGAGTGGTTGGTACCTTGACTACTATGATGGAGGGTGTTAAGTCCATTAACCATGTTGAGGGGATCGTACCTTGACCACTATGATGGAGGGTATTATGTCCATTAACCTTGTTGAAGGGTTGACACCTTGACCACTATGATGGAGGGTGTTAAGTACATTAACCTTGTTGAGGGGTTAGTACCTTGACCACTATGATGGAGGGTGTTAAGTACATTAACCTTGTTGAGGGGTTAGTACCTTGACCACTATGATGTAGGGTGATAAGTTCATTAACCTTGTTTAGGGGTTGGTGCCTTGACCACTTTGATGGAGGTGTTAAGGCTACTAACCTTGTTAAGGGGTTTGTACCTTGATCTCTTCCAACGGGGTGTTAAGGCTTGGATTCCGAGTACCAGTTGCTTTTTCTATGATGACAGTCTCTTCTTATCTACGTAATATGTTCTATATAAGCATGTATTACTTTAGGCATCCTTTATACATGTCATATTGCTACTATGCTATCTATCGATTATTATTATGCATTTTGACTATTTTGCGTATCTTTTGTTGCATTGCATCCTACATAGTTAGTATATTCAAACATACTAATGCATACTTTATGCCTATATGATGTTACCATGTAGGAACCAGAGCTCTATTTAGCCATCCTCCTCCACCACGTGGCTAGTATGATTGTCTCTCAATCTGGTGGGCGAGTCCTCTATTCCGGGGATGTGGTCTATATTTCTTATGCTATGTATTGAAATTCGTATATTAATTACTACTTTGACTCTGAGGATGAGCCCAGTTGCTTGTCTTAGCCCTTTCTAAGTATTTATATTTAGAGGTGTTGTTGGACAAGTTGTGTATTATGCTTGAGCTTTGACTCATCTATGATTTTTAAGTATTATTTCCTCTTTTTCTCTCGCTCCCTTATTCCCAGTTCCTCTTGTTTAGGTTTTTCTCTTATTGTTATTTTAATTTCTTCTACAACTAAGGATATGTAATTATATACTATGAGGCTTGTTTGGGGTTCCTTCTGGTTCCCTATTCGCTGGTCACATCTAGGCCCTAGGCTTGGGTCATGAAAAAGATGGTATCAGAGCACTAGGTTGTTAGATCCTCGAAGTCCAACACACTGCGTTGATTAGAGTCTTATTAATGGTTGTGTTGTACACCACAAGTATGAGTAAGAGGCTTTGAGGCATTCTAGGAAATGTTTCACTTCTTTATGATCTATGTCATGCGATAGAGTTAGGTCCTCTAGGGCTTATTACTAATCCGTAGCAGATACATTTCAGGATATGTCTCAAGCTACTCAGGATGGTGATGTGTTGAATGGGGAGGTTTGTAATGCTCTATGGGTAATGGCCAAAGCAGTGACAAAGTTGACAACTCTACTCAATCAACAAGTGGGTGCCCCTGAGACTTCGAGTGGTAAGAGGGAGCAGAGAGTGGCCAAGAGGGCCTACGGTGAAGGAAAGTTCAAAAGTCTCAATGATAGAGGTAGTGTGATGCCTTATGCAAGGTTCCCAAAATATGGTAGGTGCCTTGGTGGCCCATGCTTTAGAGGTAGCGACACTTATTATGGTTGTGGAGAGTTGGGTCATAAGGTAAAGGATTGTCATCATAAATGCAATAAGGGTAAAAGGGGTGATAAGGGGTTGACTCATCATAGATGCCCAAAATATGAGAGGAATCATAGTGACGCATGTTGGAGGAACACGGATGCATACTTTGGATGTGGTGAAATGTGCCACAAGATTCAAGATTGTCCACATGTTCACAACAAAGGCGAAGATGGCAAACCACGATGGCAAGGTGGCCATGTTGATCAGGAGGCTCAAGGAGTGGATGTGGCTACCAGTATGTTGAAATCTCCTTTGGCTTTGATGTGTATTTTGATAGGCCCGGTGTGCCACTATTTCTTTCATTATTTTTTTTGGCTTGCTAGTAGGGTATGACTAGGTGAGTCTATTGTTTCTAGAAAGGTTTAGGAGTTGTTCATGTTCTTACTGTATAGGACCTTGTCTTGTGATTTTGGTTGGACCTAGTTTGTTGGATTAGAGGTCTTGAGGTAGTTTGGCTACTTGCATAGTATGCTTCTAATGAGTGTAGGATCCATAAGGTTGTAATATGATGGCTAGGGTGGATGATTTATTTGGTCAACTAAAATGGGTTAGTCACTTCTCTAAGATAGATTTGTGGTTGGGGTTTTGTTTCCCAAGTGAGGATGAACATAGTTGACATCCCTAAGTGCCTTTTTGGATTAGTAATGAGCACAGTGAGTATTGTTAGAGTTGTTTGGTTGACTTATGCACTGGCTAGGTTTGTGGATTTCATGAATAGGGTCTTAAAATCCTACCTTGACATGTTTGTTGTGGCCTCTAGTGGTGGAACATTGATTTATTTAGAGCTTGTGAACCCTTTTGGGGATAGTGTTGCAAGTCTTGAGAGATAAGGGGTTGTTTGCTAAATATGGTGGTGGGAGTTGAAGATAACTAGAAGATGGTCAGAACTCCTTAAGGATTATGATATGAGTGTGCATTATTTTTCTCGGTGAGGCTAATGTTGTGGTTGGTGCTCTAAGTATCCTAGCATGTGTTGATGATGGTGGCAAAGAGGTGACTTGTGGGGTCTATTGTTTATCTAGATTTGGGGTTAGGTTGGAGGAAGTTGAGCATGGTAGTGTTGTATTCTTGATGGTTCCAAATCATCTTTGGCTGGAGAGGTCTAGTTTAAGCAAAGCCTTGTTTCTGCCTTATTAGTGTTGGAGATTTTAGGTGAAAGAGGTTTAGAGTGAAGGTTGTCTCCCTAGAGGGAGATGGTGGTTTATGGTACCAAGTGGGTTGTGTGTGATTAAGGTTGACAAATGAGTTTAGGGTTGTGACTCCTTAAACAATGTAGATGGAGGTTGCTAAAGTTGCATAAGGGTGGAATGACCTAGGGGTATGGGTATGGTTTGTTCGGTTCTTCATGCCTTTAGGTTGAGGGGATGTATTGGCTACTCTAGTGTCATAGAACTCTTTGAGGTTGTGGGTGTTATAGAGGATAAGTTGGCTTAGGGGAAGATCCCACTAGAGGTATTGGATGGAAGGGTGGAGAGTTAATTAAAAAAGATGTGGTGCTCGTCAAGGCCTATTGGAAGAATCGTCAAGTCAAAAGTGTTTCTCGGGAAGCTGGAGCAGGCATGGAAAAGTGATATCCGTACCTATTTAATTCTATCCAAGGTTATGATATCATGTAAAACTTCTATTTATGATTTCATGTCTCGTGTTCCAACCCCTGAGTCACTTGCATGCATTCATGTTTTCACTGACAAGGTCCGTGGTGATTTTGCACTTACGTTGAGATTTTGAAAATGGTGTTTTAAAGTGTATTGTTGAATTCTTCTTCAGGATTACCTCTTTATGAGTACTCTTCTTTTGTTTGTTTCTTTGACATTTGGGGACGAATTTTCTAATGGGGAGATATTGAAACTACCCCAAAATTACCCAAAAAGATGCCTCAGAAGTGTCCGGAATTGTAATGTCCATATGCTTCAAAATCCATGAGTTATTTCAAAACTCTGACTTCATATTCTTGTTTGGGGGGGGGTCAAATTGAGTGGGATAAGGGTCTAACCCTAATTTTAGAGGGAATGATTCACAATTTCAAATTTCAAATTATTGAATTACAGTGAGGAATCCGCATTACAGGAGCGACGCACCTCAATACATTTTCTGTCCAGTTTTTCAAGTTCGGTCAAAGACTTTTGGGTCCTGGGCCTAAGCCTTCCCATGCATGAAAATAACTATAATTAGCCTTACTTCACCCTTATATCATCGAAGACATTTGAAGATACTCTACCAAACACTTAGATGATTTTTCATCTCCTAAATTCAAGTCTCAAAACTTATCTGGATCCAAGGATTTCCTCTCAAGCTTCAGGTCCCCATCTCTAATCTACTTCAAGGATTCTCCAAAAGCTAAGGTATGTGAGTCTCTTTTATGGGTTCCTTTCACCCATGATGCTCAAGCTTCATTTTCTTAAATATTGAAAGTTGATTTACTCATGGGTATTCTTTATCGAGGAATTCACTACACACTATGTTGGGGTTTATGAAATTGTGATTGTTTTAGCATATTTTGAGCTATGGATCTAAGATCTATTGTGAGATTTGATGAAAGGTTTTGATGTATATTGCTTGAAGGTATTACCAAGTATTGATTGATTATTTTATATTGGATTTACTTGCATGTTTTCACTCTTGAATTGCATAGTTTTACACTAACACTACACTTCCGCTAAGTGTTTGATAAAATGACCGGTTTATGTTCTTGAGTTGTTGAAGGCCTCAAGCTTGGCATATGGGATATATAACTTTATGATGATGAAAATATGATGCATGTATGTTAATTTCCTGATAAGGTTCTATAGTTTTACATGTTTACCGTAACCTTATTGAGGGGTTGGTACCTTGAATAGTATGATGAAGGGTGTTAAGTCCATTAACCTTGTTGAGGGGTTGGTTCCTTGACTACTTTAATGGAGGCTGTTAAGTCCATTAACCTTGTTGAGGGATTGGTACCTTGTCAACTATGATGGAGGGTGTTAAGTACATTAACCCCGTTGAGGGTTGGTACCTTGACCACTATGATGGAGTGTGTTAAGTCCATTAACCCTGTTGAGGGGTTGGTACCTTAACCACTATGATAGAGGGTGTTAAGTCCATTAACCTTGTTGAGGGGTTACTACCCTGACCACTATGATGAAGGGTGTTATGTATTACCTTGTTGAGTGGTTGGCATCTTGACCACTATGATGGAGGGTGTTAAGTCCATTAACCATATTGAGGGGTTGGTACCTGGACTACTTTGATGGAAGGTATTAAGTTCATTAACCTTCTTGAGCGGTTGGTGCCTCGATCACTACCAAAGGGGTGTTAAGTGTTGAATTCTGAGTACTAGTTTCTTGGTCTATGATCATGGTCTTTTCTTATCTACATAATATGTTCTATGTAAGCATGTTCTACTTCAGACATCCTTCATACATGTCATATTGCTACTATGCTATCTATTGATTATTATTATTATGAATTTTGACTATATTGCATATCTTTCATTGCATTGCATCCTACATAGTTAGTACATTCAAATGTACTAATGCATACTTTATGCCTATATAATGTTACCTTATAGGAACCGGAGCTCCATTTGGCAATCCTCCTCCTCCATGTGGCTAGTATGATTGTCTCCCAATCTAGTTGATGAGTCCTTTATTCCGGGGATTTTGATCTATATTTCTTATGCTATGTATTGATACTCTCTTCTTTATTGCTAATTTGACTATGAGGATGATCCAGTTGCTTGTCTTCGCCCCTGCGAAGTATCTATGTTCAGAGGTGTTATTGGACAAGTTGTGTATTAATCTTGAGCTTTGACTCATCTATGATATTTAAGTATTACTTCCTCTTTTTCTCTCGCTCCCTTAGTCCCAAATCTCCTATCTTATGTTTGTCTCTTGTTGTTATTTTAATTGCTTCCGCGACTAAGGATGTGTAATGATATGCTATGAGGGTTGTTTGGGGTACCTTCAAGTTCCCCATTCACTAGCCACATCTAGGCCCTAGGCTTGGGTGGTGAAACTTGTGTCATTAATGATCTTTTGCATGACTTATGAGTCAAGTGACTTTTAATGTGTTGAATTCATGAAAATACCTATAGTGTTGCAAGTTGACCACACCTTGTTGAAGGGGTGCTATGCCTGAACCACTATGATGGAGGGTACTATGTCCATCTGCCAGTTAAAGGGCATAAACTTTAACCACCATGATGGATGGTGCTATGTCCATCTACAAGTTAAGGGATATGTACCTTGACCACTATAATTGGGGGGGGGGGTGCTATGCCCATCTACCATGTTGAGGGATATATGCCTTGAATACTTTGATGGGGGGGTACTGTGCCTATCTACCAATTGAAGGGTATCTTCATATTAATCTTGGATACAAAGTACTGGTTGTTGGTCTATGATGATGGTCTCTTCGTACACCTGTATTATGTTCTATATAAGCATGTTTTACTTCAAACATTGATCATGCATGCCATGTTGCTAATATACTATCTCTTGCTTATGATTATGCATTTT